>JAOWBW010000092.1:1841714-2036993 GCA_026119855.1 Campanula takesimana
TGACTCTAAAGGTTATAGGGTGTATGGTTATGGTTTCTGGAAAGAGTTATGAGTTATTGCATTTTTGGTGAGAGGTGTTTGACATGGTCTGCTGTCAAGAAATTTCTGCTCTGCTGCCTACTACAAACCTTTACCATTTTTCACGTATAAGGAATAAGAATGTGAGGCTAGACTTGTTAGAAATCTATGAGTGTCTAGTTTTCACATGAAAATCGGTTTGGGGTTTCGATTTCGGGAGAGTGAGATATTACAATTTTTGTGGAAGGTGTCAAATCAGATTTTGGGTCAGCTTTCAAGGTTTTTGGGGTTAGCTGTCAAGAGTTTCGGGGTTGCTTTCTGTGGGTGGGTTAGCTGATTGAGGTTCAGTGATTGAGGTTAGCTGTCGAAGAGGTTGGGTCTTAGCTGTCCAAGATGTTGGGGTTAGCTGTCCAGAACAGGAACTTCAAGCATAATCTGGTATTAACTCACAAAGCTGAAAGTCAGATTTCCAGCAACTTATTTTCATTCGAAAATGGGTATTTTGGGATGGTTTATTGGTGCAACGGGGGCTATGACACGTCTTTCAGAGGTTCTTTCTTCCCCCTAAAATGGTGACATGGGTTTTTGAATAAAATAGGTCAAAACAAATCCTTTAAAAAGGCTCGGTTCCTCCTCAAATTTGTTCTTGGTGCCGTATGTTCTTCTTGCATCCAAGTTTGCTTCGACTTTGATTGAGTTTCATGATTCCACTAGTCCCTTGAGCATCCAATTTCATTCTCCTAAAATCACAAATGAGAAGAAGTAAATGATTCTTTATAATCATATAAATAAATTTAAGCACAAGGGGAATTTCCAAATTCTAGTAATTCAAATCCCAACATAAGCAGTCGGTGGGTATGAGGGTGATGGATAAAATTCCAAGCAATAAATACCTAGCAAGCGCACTAGTTACCGATGTTGTAACGCACGAAAGCGAGGGTCGATCCCACAGAGACTTGTTGGAAAAACAAGTACATTTAATTAGTGCAAACGAACCAAGGTTTTTTGATTGATTTTGATTAACCTAAATTATCTACTAAACAATGAAAATAAATTACTAAATTAAAGATCACTAAGCAAACAAAGATTAATTCAAGATTACGAAGATTCACAGATTGGGTTTCACAACTATCTCCTCTCTATGCTATTTTATTAAAAGATTATTAAACTTGTTCAAGAAATCGTTCACTATTTAAGAGTTGGGACGGTCTGGTCACCGGATTGCAACCCTATTATTATCCTCTATGTGAAATATTCCACTAGTCAACCACACACAAAAAACAATTTATTAGCTTTTAAGAACACTTGATCTTAAATTCTTTTGATTTCCGCGAGGTCCTCAATAAATCTAATCACAAGAATATGATTCAATATATAAATTATTCACGCTAGTGAAACATCTAACCCAAGATGATTTAAAGACCAAAAATATCAAGTCATATTAATGAAATCTTTAAAATTAATTAAGTTCTATTCTTATGAACAAGAACAATAGCAATATTTAATTAAGCCCCCATTTAGCATAGAGATTTGATAGTTATTACTCCCAAATCCATGAATAAAGAAATTAGCTACTCATCGACATAGCAATAAACACAAGAATATAATTAAAAATCATAAACCTGGATAAATGCTTGATGATGAATAAATCCCACAATCTTGTTTACACCTTGAACTTGAATAAAACCTAAAACAATGCATAAAGAACTATAGTATTGCAGTCTACTATTTTATATAGAGAAGAAAACTAGGGCCAAAAGTAGGGAAAATAGGGTTAAAACCCGTCTGGCAAAGGAGTCCGAAATTCTTGTACAGAACAACCGGGCGGGCGCCTGGTAGACCCCAGGCGGGCGCCTATTTGGCCAGTAACTTTGGTCATACAAAACTCCCAACAAGCGGGCGCCTGGCTATGGTCGGGCGGTGCTGGTGTACTTTTCTGTCTTTCTTTATTTTTCTTCTTTTCTTCCCTCCTTGACACGGTTGACCACGGTTGACCTTTGACTTTGACTCGAGCAATATTCAGTCTTCAACAAATTACAACCCACGGACTTTGCAACCACACAAAATACACTACAAAGTGTCTTAAACATTACAAATCCAACAAAGTTCCATAAACCATAAAAGACCAAAATTACATTAAACTATTCTAAATTACATCAAAAAGTTAATAAAATGAGAACGAAAATGTAGAGCTAACATATGATAAAATCCGATCATCAATTCCCCCACGCTTAGACCATTACTCGTCCCAGAGTAATATTCCTAACCCCACATCTAAACTCCGGTCTATTAGCGTAGCATGGAGGAAAATGACCCCTATAACCTCTACAACTCCCCTCAAACAAAGCCAAAACAAATAAATAACATCAACCGGGAGTGTAAAGGACTCCGCTCCTTATAACTCCCAAAACAAACAAGTAATAAATGACAAAATGGCCCTAAATTGATAGCACCCAAATAATAGAAATATACGCATAATCCATTTCCAACTAGAGCCACTCAAAAAGCTAGGGGGATCTAAAATGTCCTACGTTTCCCCCACGCTTATCTTCCACTACATCATCCCTCAAACAGAAATCAAAGCCATAATAAATAGCAATGACTTACCTCATGATAAGCTCCAACGCCCCCTTATGACTCCAACAAGAAATAATAGGATTTTCTATCCTATTCGCCTCTAACCAACCTCCTACACCAAACATGTCCTACCCAATCACTCCAAACCGCCCTTGTGACGCCACGCCAAGCAAAAACAATAATTCACTCAATTCTCTCCTTTTGCCTAGGCGCCCTTTCGGGTTTTTCACCTAGCCTCTCTTTTCTTTTCTTTTTTTTTCTTTTTTTTTTTAACTAAAAAAAAACTATACAGGAAAACAGGTGAAATATGTGCATCAATCAACAACCAATCCAACCAATATTCCCATCCCCAAACTAAATAGAGCATTGCCCCAATGCTCGTCACAACTAAGCATAAAAAACGGGAGTGGAAATACCTCGAGCTCCTCACTGCGCGGTGGCGGTCCAAAGATATCATCCCAAGCATTCCATCCATGCTGAGGCGGTGGCGGAGGTGGTACATACTCAGGTGTGGAGGGTAGTTCAACGGTGGGTACCGCTCACCAGGAAAATGATGCGCCAACATTCTTTGTCGGAAGTACTGATCCTCCCGAATGTTGGCGTATAATGCTTCCTCCATCCTCTGTATCCTCTGATCATTCTCCTCTTCCCTCCGCTCTCTTTGATAGTTCGCCATAAATTGTTGTTGTTGAAAGTTCTGAACATATCATCTAATCCTTGAATCTGTCCCGACATATAGTAATTCATCTCTCTCTGAGTCATCTCTGCCGGATATCATCCTCCCTCCTCATCATCAACGGCCTGACCGCCAGCTGCCTGAGCTGGAGCTGGGACCCGGGCTCTCTCTGCACTCTCCACTTTCTATGGTTGCTTTAGTCACGGTAGTGCCTGGAGCTAACAGTCTGGGGAACCCCTCTATAGGCACCCCTGCCATCTGTGCCATCATAGTGATCATAATGGGGAACAAATAATTCTTGTTCTCCAAATACCTCGCTCGTACCCCCATCTCACTACGCATGATGCCCCCGATGTTTATCGGCATCCTCCTAATCATGGCGTAGAGAAAAGTGGCCCTGTACCAATGAACCTCCTGATAGTGAGCAGAAGGCATGATCCTCTCGCAAATAAAGCGATACAATGCCTTTAGGTCCAGCCTCAACTCACTAATGTGAACAAGTAACCACTCCGAATGTTCCCCCTATCAATATTTACCCAAACTCTCCTGCAAATAAAGCTAAGGTCTCATCCATCCGGTCCATGTTCTGAAGATTCCTTTTCAACTCCCAATACACACAGTCCCCTTCCGCCGCCGCATCTGACAACCCATAAAAATTATTTTAGCCGTCGCAGTGACATCAACATTATATCCCCGAACCCAGACAATTGGGGCCTCAGTCGCTGCATGAAAGTTAGCATAGAATTCTTGCACAGCAAGCAACTTCGACCCCATCTGGGCCGGCACGGCTAACAATCTTCTCAAATTGTAGTGTTTCAATGATAGCATCCAACCCACATTGGTCAAGTTATATCCTCTCTCCACCGTTACCCCATTATTTTGTTTATTATCGAAATAATTTTGTGAGTCCCGGGATACAAAAAACGGGAGTTATCGAATCCGGCTCAATTTGGGGTGGGGGAACACCACGACCACGTCCTCGACCTCTTGGTCTTGGTGGCATGATAACAACCTCAACAATCCCTAACAAAGTTAAAATCAGAAAACTGCTCTTACCCGGACTCGCCGGAAAATCTCGCCGGAGGTCGCCGGAAAAACTCGCCGGAGACGGAGAAGATGATCCGAGAAGATGACCTTCCACCTTGCAAACACTTTCTTCTTCTGCAACTACCCCCAATTCTTAATCACGAAGTCCCAATTCCTCGAAATTCTCCTTCCTTCAACCTTGAAAATTTCTTGCACAAACTCTTGATTTTAGGATGAATGGAGGCTAAATCTTTAGTAATTCTTGAAGAGGGTTATGGTGGGAGATGATTTTGATGGTTTGTAGGTGGTGTGGGTGATAGATTTGTAGGGAGAGAGGGAAAGTGGCGAGAGGGAGAGGGTTTAGAGAGGGAGAGAAATTGGGGAAGATGGGTAAATTAGGTTATTGATTTCCTCCAAACCCGTTTTAACCCAACTGGCGGTTTCTCAAATCGGCAAGCGGGCGGGCGCTTAAGAGGGACCAGGCGGGCGCTTGTTTGGGCAGAAACTCTATATTTTTCGCATACTCGAACAGGTGGGCACCCCTGCCATCAAGCGAGCGCTCGGTATATTTTTCCAGCAATTTTTTTTTTTTTGCTGGTTTGATCGCTCCATCACTTGGTTGAATTGATTTCCTGCACATCACCACAAACAAACATCACAAGCGTAATATCCATTATGAAAATAAAAATGACTCAATAATAATAAGAAAAACAAAAAATATGAAAATCTTTTTGAGGGTGACACTATTTACACTCCCCTATAAACCACAAACTCGGAGAGATCCATGAAGGATGACACGGACTAAACTTTTGACCGCACTTTCGTTGCTTACGTTCTCCCTAAGACAATAAGGAGCTCAGGTCACCGTAGTTCGAACCGACCCAGAATAAAAGACACGAAAGCAATACATAAATAATTTTTTTTTTTTTTTTTTTTTATGAATACCACCACCCCCAACTTAGAACATGCTATGTCCTCATTGCATCAAAAGTAAACATGCTTCCAAGCTAAGAACGAAGATAGACTAAATTAAAAAAACAAATAAAATGATACCTGGTTGGTTGCCTCCCAACAAGAGCCTTTGTTTTAAGTCATTGGCTCGACATAATGCCACATAAATATTAAGTGGCTCCCTCCGGGTCCGTCAAATCAATTACATCAATTTCATTGATGTCTTCCAAAATAGACAGCCCCTCATAATAAGGCTTCACTCGGTGTCCATTCACTTTAAATGTTGTCCCATCTTTCAAATCTTTAAGCTCTACAGCTCCATGGGGAAACACTCGAACCAATTCATAAGGACCCGTCACCTTGAACGCAGTTTTCCGGGAAAAGTTTGAGGCGAGAGTTAAAGAGAAGGACTTTCATACCCGGTTTGAGAAACTTGAGTTTAAGGTTTTTATCATGATATCTTTTTGTCCTCTCTTTGTATAACTTTGCACTCTCATAACTATCCTGCCTCATTTCTGCAAGCTCATCCAAGTCAAGCAATCTCTTCTCCCCTGCTAAAGTCAAATCCATGTTTAGCTGCTTGGTTGCCCAATATGCTTTGTGCTCTAGTTCCACTAGCAGATGACACTCTTTTCCATACACAATCCATACGGGCTCATTCCAATGGGGGTTTTGTATGCAGTCCGATAAGCCCACAGTGCATCTTTGTCCGACGATTTGGACGCACCGTTTTCTCAAGCACCGCCTTGATTTGGCGATTACTCACCTCCACTTGACCCGAAGTTTGAGGGTGATAAGCTGTAGCCAACTTGTGACCCACCCCATATCTTTGTAGCACGTGATTGAACATTCTGTTTGTGAAGTGCGTCCCTTGGTCACTGATAATGACGCGCGGCACTCCATACATGCCAAAGATATTTTCACGCACAAACTTGCAAACAATATTAGCATCATTAGTCCGGGTAGGAATTGCTTCCACCCATTTAGACACATAATCTACAGCAACAAGAATGTACAAGTAGCCTTGGGAAGGGGGAAAAGGACCCATAAAATCAATACCCCACACCTCAAAAATATCCACAATTAAATTATGTTGTAGGGGCATTTCATCTCTCTTTCCTATGTTGCCGGTCCTTTGGCATCTATCACACCTCACACAAAAATCATGAGCATCTCTAAATAAAGTGGGCCAATATAGACCCGCTTGCAATACTTTTCTAGCGGTCTTTTGCCCACTAAAGTAACCCCCACATTGGAGTTCGTGGCAAAATCTCAACACGCTAGCTTGCTCATGCTCCGGAATGCATCTCCTAATTATCTTGTCCGGGCAAACTTTCCACAGATAAGGGTCATCCCAAATGTAGTGCTTCACATCCGATCTAAACTTTCGTTTTTGATCGTAAGTGAAGTTAGGTGGCATAATATTAGAAACAATGAAATTCACAAGATCCGCATACCAAGGCTCATGAACATGTAACGCAAAAAGTTGCTCATCCGGAAAATTTTCATTAACCGGAATCGCACCATCTATCACATTAGTAAATGTAAAGTTCTCTAGCCTAGATAAGTGATCAGCCACCACATTTTCGGTCCCCTTTTTTGTCCTTTATTTCTATGTCAAACTCCTGCAGTAGGAGCATCCACCTAAGAAGTCTAGGTTTAGCATCCTTTTTATTCAGCAAATATTTAAGTGCAGCATGATCAGAGTAGATAATCACCTTAGACCCAAGCAAGTAAGAACGAAACTTTTCAAGAGCAAACACAACTGCTAAAATTCTTTTTCAGTGGTAGTGTAATTCAGTTGTGCATCATTTAAAGTTCTACTTGCGTAATGAATCACGTGAGGTAATTTATCCACTCTTTGCCCCAAAACAGCCCCATCGCAAAATCTGATGCATCACACATGATCTCAAATGGTAGAGACCAATTGGGGCTGGATAGAATGGGGGCACACGTCAACTTCTCCTTCAGCAGATTGAAGGCCTCTAAACACTCTTGGTCAAAGATGAACTCAGTGTCCTTAGCCAGCAGGTTACATAAAGGCTTACAAATTTTTGAAAAGTCTTTTATGAAGCGCCTATAAAAACCTGCATGGCCTAGAAAACTTCGCACACCCTTAACTGACACAGGGGGAGGCAATTTTGAAATCACATCGATTTTAGCCTTGTCTACCTCAATCCCCTTATTTGACACCAAATGCCCTAGCACAATACCATGCCTCACAAGAAAATGACATTTTTCCCAACTAAGGGTCAGATTTGTCTCACAACAACGATTTAAAACCATTGTCAGATTCTCTAGGCACCCATCAAAACTGTCACCAAATACCGAGAAGTCATCCATGAAGACTTCGACACATCGCTCGATCAAATCAGAAAAGATGGAGGTCATACACCTTTGAAAGGTCGCAGGTGCATTACAAAGCCCAAAGGGCATCCTCCTAAATGCGAATGTGCCAAAAGGACAAGTAAAAGTGGTATTGGCTTGGTCCTCTGGTGCAATGGGGATTTGGTTATACCCCGAAAAACCATCCAAGAAACAATAATACTCATGTCCGGCTAACCTCTCCAGAATCTGATCAATAAAGGGCAAAGGGAAGTAATCTTTCTTTGTTGCAGGATTCAGTTTGCGCAAATCTATGCACATTCTCAGACAAGTCACTTCCCTTTTTGGCACTTCTTCTCCTTTCTCATTAGTGGTGACCGTGTAGCCCGATTTCTTTGGAACGACTTGAACCGGGCTCACCCACTCACTATCAGCAACGGCATAGATAATGCCTGCATCCAACAATTTTAGGACCTCTTTCCTAACCGCCTCCTCCATGTGAGGATTTAGCCTCCTCTGTCTCTCTCTAGACGGCTTAGCACCATAGACGGCTTAGCACCATCTATGAGATTAATTTTGTGCATACACATGGAGGGGCTTATACCCTTAACATCTGCTAAGGTCCACCCTATGGCCTGCTTGTGCTCACAAAGCACTTTGATCAACTTTGCCTCTTGTTCTATGGTCAAATCTGAGGCAATTATCACAGGCAAAGTCTCTCCCTCCCCAAGAAAAACATACTTTAAATTGGAAGGAAGGGCTTTCAGCTCAAGAGCTGGAGGGGTTACAACAGAAGGCACCGACTTCTCATTGAAGTGGCCTAGGGGGTGAAACGGGCCATCACTAGGATGGTGTTCGTCGGCCTTTTCCACAGCCATCGGTTGAACATCCGCATTATCCCTAAGTTTCTCACCGCCAGTTGACAACAAAGACTCTAACTCCTCACATTCTCTCTCATGCCACAAGACTTCACTCACACAATCCTTAACAATATCCACACAGTTATAAGACTCATCATCTAAAGGACTTTGCATGACATCAAACACAAAATATTTCTATTTTCTCATTACCCACACACATAGATAGAGTCCCATCTCCCACATTAATGATGGTGTTAGTAGTAGCCATAAATGGACGCCCAAGCAATATGGGAGAATCCTGACTATTCCCAACACCATTAACAGTCTCAAGCACAACAAAATCCACAGGGATAATCAAATTGGCTACCTGCACCAAAACATCCTCCACAATTCCCAATGGCCTCTTGATTGAACGGTCAGCCAATTGCAAGGTCATTGTGGTGGGTTTTAGCTTAGGTAAACCCAACTCAAGATACAAATGATGAGGTAACAAATTAATGCTAGCACCGAGATCTAACATTGCCTTCACCTTTTTAAAATCCCCCATAGATATAGAAATATTAAAACTTCCGGGGTCTTTCAATTTAGGTGGGAGGTTCTGTTGTACCACGGCACTTGCACTTTCACCCATAACCAATTTCTCATCATTCCCATACTTGGGTTTCCTGGAGTTAAGTTCTTTGAAAAACTTTGCATAAGCTGGGATATTTTTAATGACATTTAACAAAGGAAGATTAATGTTCACTTTTGAAAACATGTCATATATGTTGGGTTTCGATCAAACATGCGCAGCGGAATTTAGCATTTAAAATTTTGAAACCCAAAGCCATGGATCCGTTCATATGATTAAATCAAATACAACATAAGAATAAAGGAATAAACTAACCCTTGATGGCTATCAAATTTTCTTGGTCTTTGGTGGAGGTTTGAAGACTTGATCACGATCACAAAGCTTGAACACGAACCTTGAAGATGATGATTTTCACCCTCTAGCGGTATCCACACTTCGAACGAATATCAAAGGAGCTTCTTTGATCTTGGTTGCTAGACCAAATTGTGAAACACTTTTCCACAATCAAAAGAACTATATAGAATTTATTTTGTGTATTATTTTGTTCCTCAACCAAGAATGTCTTGGAACAAAATAAACCCTCTCTCAAACTCTTTGAGACTCACAAAATTATTAGCTAAGAGTGCTGGCCGAATTTGCTCTTTTATACACAAGTATGACCTATTCCAAATAGGAAACTTGTGTCAAAATCCGTCCAAAATTCGTTTCCTAATGACAGTACTGTGCGGCCGCCCAGAATGCACTGTGCGGTCGCACAACTATCTGAAACAAAACTGGTACACAAATGGGCTAAGTGTGCGGCCGCCCAGTCCATACTGTGCGGTCGCCCACTTCCCCAGAAAGTCCAGAATTTCCAAAATTCCAATGTAGTCCTTTTAAAGATTCGTTCTATTGTGTGTGACCCTCTAGGATTATACTAAGTTGGCAATGGGTTCAAACATGAAACCATAAGATATGATTAGGTTCTAGCAAACCGTCATACCTACCCAATTAGTATAACTAGATACAAGTTCGCATTCCTCTTAGAATATGTCATAATCCTTTTGTCCACGATATCATTGAACACAAGTCATGGTCAAAGAGTCAACTTGTTTTGTTCAATACTTTCTCGATTCCGAATATGTTGATAATCCAAATGACATTGATCCAATCAATTCATTTGAGTCCGGCCGAACATTTCATCAACATCATTCCTACGAGAGGCCCAAGCTTGACATCTCTCCGAGGAGGGACAAATCCATTTAGCTTATTATTCTTCCCTACGTGAATCCGATTATGCCAATCATACCCTTTATAACTACTCGGTTAAAAATAGCGTTTGAATATGTCAAACATAATGTTCATCAAGTGGAAGACTATAATAACTTCATGTCTAAGGATTCAAATGACATAACTAATATGAGATATATGTTCGACATAAACCATGACATAAATCTCATACAGCGGGTCATGTCCAGTACCTTGTTCCAAATAAGTACCCATAAATCTAACATGATCATCGCATGATCATTTAGCCTTTATACTTGTGCTTTACAAGTACTAGGGACGGAGATTATTATAAGTAAACATGAACAATAATACTAATCAAAACATCTCTTTATTGATATGAAATAAATGATAACAATTACAACGTTTATTAAACGTGCCTAGGGCACCACTACCAACAATATAAATCAGACATTTGCTTATCCAGCTTACTTCTCATAAATCTACCAGGAAACGGTATAGGAGGTACATATGGCTTGGGGGTGGAAGAATCAGTAACATGAATTTCCCCCATGCCATTAGTACTCTTACCAACAACATTCTCAACAACAGGTGGTTCAGTAGTTTCAGAAGGAGAGTTAGGACATACCTCATTACTTACCTGTTTGCCATTTCTCAAAGTCATAATGGCCTTGGCTTGCTCCCCTTAACTAGGGAAGGTTCCTGGTTTATGCCCTTACTGACCCACAGCTAGTTGACCAATTTGGGTCTCCAGCTTTTTGTTGACCGCGTCCTGCTACTTCTCACGCTGCTCCATCATCATTTTCATTTGTTGCTGCTCTTGCATCATGGACCTCATCATATCCTCCAGTGATTGCTTAGGCTGCTGTTCTGGATTCCCTTGTGGGGGAGGAGGATAGAGCGGTTTCTGCTGCTGGTACTGAATTCTTGGGTTACCCCTCCAAGAAAAATTGGGGTGGTTTTTCCAATCTGGATTATAAGTATTAGAATACATACCACCTTGATTTTGCCTTGGGGGATACCCTTGCATCGCATTTACCTATTCAGAATCAAACTGTGCAACAACTGGACAACCATTAGTAGCATGAGTGTTAGATCCACAATTAACACAGAAATCAGATACCACATTAGCACTTGAGGGAGACATATTAGAATTCATTTTAGCCATGTTTTGATTTAACAAAGACACCTGCCTAGTGAACTCATCCATACAACTCAACTCATGCACTCCCCTAGGTTTCCCTCTAGAGCCTTTTTCTTGCGAATTGGCCCCCAACATCTCAAATAATTCTTGGGTTTGGTCAACAGTTTTGGCTCCTAAAAAGCCGCCTGCTGCATTGTCGACCATAGCTTGGTCTGCTGCAGTTAACCCACCATAAAATGTTTGATGTAAAAGGGCCTCAGGAAAATCATGATGGGGGCACTGCACTTGCAACATTTTGAACATATCCCAAGCCTCATGAAATGGCTCACCTACCTCTTGAGTAAACCCTATGATTTTCTGTCTAAAGGTGGCCAAAGTAGCATGCGGGAAAAATTTCTTTAAGAATGCATCATGCAACCCATCCCATGTAGTGATACTCCTAGCAGGAAGTAACATAAGCCAAGTTTTAGCTGCCCCTTGAAGAGAGAAAGGAAAATACTTAAGTCTTAATTGTTCATCAGTAACCCCCTCTTTTACAGGGAATCCTGATATAATCATCATGTACTCTCTCAAGAAGTTCAAAGAGTCTTCAGCGGGAAGACCCTGAAACTTGGGCAACTGACTGAAGTAATGCCCCTTCGCCTCATAAGATTTAGCGGCCTCAGTCAAGACAATACATGACACCGATGTGTCAACCTTACTCCTAGCATATTCTTTCATTAAGGGATTAGCCATTACAACTTCAATTTCTTCTCCCCCGGTGGAAGAAGTTTCAGATTCACTTAAAATTACCTCTGTCTCGGTGATAGAAGCTTCAGACTCAGACTCAGAAATAGGGGGAATGCCCCTGTCAAGTCTATCGATATTATCGTCCAAAGGAACCAACTCGGGGTTCAATGAACGCCTACCAAACATACACCGACTAAATTAACTTGTAAATCAAAACAAGTCCCCGGCAGCGGCGTCAAAAACTTGATGGATAAAATTCCAAGTAATAAATACCTAGCAAGCGCACTAGTTACCGATGTAGTAACGCGCGAAAGCGAGGGTCGATCGCACAGAGACTTGTTGGAAAAACAAGTAAATTTAATTAGTGCAAACGAACCAAGGGGGTTTTTGATTGATTTTGATTAACCTAAATTATCTACTAAACAATGAAAATAAATTACTAAATTAAAGATCACTAAGCAAACAAAGATTTAATTCAAGATTACGAAGATTCACAGATTGGGGTTCACAACTATCTCCTCTCTATGCTATTTTATTAAAAAGATTATTAAACTTGTTCAAGAAATCGTTCACTTATTTAAGAGTTGGGACGGTCTGGTCACCGGGATTGCAACCCTATTATTATCTCTATGTGAAATATTCCACTAGGTCAACCACACACAAAAACAATTTATTAAGCTTTTAAGAACACTTGATCTTAAATTCTTTTGATTTCCGCGAGGTCCTCAATTAAATCTAATCACAAGAATATGATTCAATATATAAATTATTCACGCTAGTGAAACAATCTAACCCAAGATGATTTAAAGACCAAAAATATCAAGTCATATTAATGAAATCTTTAAATTAATTAAGTTCTATTCTTATGAACAAGAACAATAGCAATATTTAATTAAGCCCAAGTTAGCATAGAGATTTGATAGTTATTACTCCCAATCCATGAATAAAGAAATTAGCTACTCATCGACATAGCAATAAACACAAGAATATAATTAAAAATCATAAACCTGGATAAATGCTTGATGATGAATAAATCCCACAATCTTGTTTACACCTTGAAACTTGAATAAAACCTAAAACAATGCATAAAGAACTATAGTATTGCAGTCTACTATTTATATAGAGAGAAAACTAGGGCCAAAAGTAGGGAAAATAGGGTTAAAACCCGTCTGGCAAAGGAGTCCGAAATTCTTGTACGGAACAACCGGGCGGGCGCCTGGTAGACCCCAGGCGGGCGCCTATTTGGCCAGTAACTTTGGTCATACAAAACTCCCAACAAGCGGGCGCCTGGCTATGGTCGGGCGGGCGCCTGGTGTACTTTTCTGTCTTTCTTTATTTTTTCTTCTTTTCTTCACCTCCTTGACACGGTTGACCACGGTTGACCTTTGACTTTGACTCGAGCAATATTCAGTCTTCAACAAATTACAACCCACGGACTTTGCAACCACACAAAATACACTACAAAGTGTCTTAAAACATTACAAATCCAACAAAGTTCCATAAACCATAAAAGACCAAAATTACATTAAACTATTCTAAATTACATCAAAAAGTTAATAAAATGAGAACGAAAATGTAGAGATAACATATGATAAAATCGATCCATCAGAGGGGCTGCACCAAAAGAGGTGCCAACGAGTTTGCCGATCAGTGCCATCGAGCCCAAGGAAGGTGATTAATCTTCCCCCTAGCAACTACCCTAGGAGTCTCTAACTCGTGACCTCGCTTCGTCTTACCAAAAATAGGAAACGTGGGAAATGATCCAAGATGATCAAATAGGGTGTTCAAGCACAAAAATATGTTAGACATATAAGCATGGATCTTCACGAGATATTAAGCTCAGAGACACTAAAGTATCTAAGAACCATGCTCTGATACCAATTAAAAGGTCCCGGTTTTTCATTAAAATACTCTTAAGGCCAAAATGATAGAGAAATATGCGCAGCGGAATATATATTTTCTTAAGCCTTATAGTTGTTGTCTAACATATATATTCCTAATTTCTTTGTCAAATTTTATCTTGTCTATGTGATCAAGTAATAATAATTAAAGCAAGAAATAACATAATTGAAATGGAAATTAAATGCAAGACAAGAAATTAAAAGAGACAAGAGGCGAGAATTTTTCAAGTGGTTCGGAGGCAAAACACATCTCCTACATCCACCCCCACTGTCCCTGACAAGTGAGATCAATTCACTATAATATTCTCTTCTACAAGAGTTACAAGAATTGATAAGGCAAGTTCCTCGAACCCCCTCTACTTAATTGACTCATCAATTAATGTTGCTTCTTCCAAAGCGAAAAAGAAATAAAAAATATCACAAGTGTGAAAGTCAATGTAGTTCTTCCTTAAATTGACACTAGGGTTGTCGGGTGGAAGCGATTCTTTGGCTCGTTGGTGTTCCCCCTTAATAGTTGCAAGGTTTGATTGGGTTGATTTGGAGGGTAAAAAAGGGTGAGGGGGTTAAGTGTGAAGGGTTAAAGGGCAATGTGGCAATTGGTGTATATTGCTCACTAGGGGAGGTTGGGATATAGTGATGCAAGCACACTAGTGGATAAATGGTGAAGGGTGTTGTATCTCAATATTTGTGTGTGAAAATGGTTTTTGTTGCACACACTGAGACAATAGAAGGGAGGGTATTTAGTGTAGGAGACACACAGGTAAATGGGAGAATTGGTTGCAATATATAGGCAGAGGAGGAAGTAGCCGTTTGGTGGGAGAGGTTTAATGCAATGGGTGGAGTCTTCAAGGGAGGTCTTGGTTTTCATTGTTTTAATGCCTTCTCCATTTAATGCAAGGTTGAAATGTTTGCTCTTCAACGGAAACAAGAGAGGAAAACATTGCTGGAGTGAATCTTGCATTCACATGAGACAATTGGAATTTGCAGTTGACCACCTTGTCCATTTATGCTCCATTTAAGTACTTTGTACATATCTTTCCACAGGGAGCTCGTATACAAAATCCGATTGCATACTCTTGTTCATCATTGCATAAGCTTTCCATTGAGTCTAATATCGAATATTTTACGGCCTCGATTGGTAGTGAATATCACAGTTGAAAAGGTAAGGGAACTTGGAGGAGCCTTTATGCAACTTTTGCATCTTTCTCTCTTGACAGTTTAGACCATTTAACTTTGACCCGTTAGTTAAATGATCAATATTCACCAAAACATTAATTTACGACCTAACAATACTAATGATCTAAATCATGTGCACTACACTGGCACTAAAAGAAAGATACTACCTCCGCCTCAGCTCAATGTACACAATTTGATATTTTGTTCATAACAATACAGTTAGATATAATAGCCAAACACATATTGTTTCCAATACAATGTTCATAACATTTCAGTTAGATACAATAGGCAAACACCTATTGTATCCAACAGGCAACAGCAATGTTGACACATTGTTGTTAGAGACAATAGCTAAATAGCTATTTGTATCCAACAGCAATGTTCATAACAATTCAGTTAGATACAATAGGCAAACACCTATTGTATCTAACAGCAATGTTGACACATTGCTGTTAGATACAATAGCTAAGTAGCCATTTGTATCCAATACAATTTTCATAACAATTCAGTTAGATACAATAGGCAAACACATATTGTATCCAACAGTAATGTTGACACATTGCTGTTAGATACAATAGCTAAATAGCTATTTGTATCCAACAACAATGTTCATACACATTGTTATTGGATACACTAGCTACTCCCCTATTGTATGCAATGCAATGTTCATAACAATACAGTTAGATACAATAACCAAACACCTATTGTATTCAACAGCAATGTTGACACATTGCTATTAGATACAATAGCTAAATTGCTATTGTATCCAATACAATTCATAACAATTCAGTTAGATACAATAGGCAAACACATATTGTATACAACAGCAATGTTGACACATTGTTGTTAGATACAAGCTGTTAGATACAATAGCTAAATAGCCATTTGTATCCAATACAATGTTCATTAGAATTCAGTTAGATACAATAGGCAAACACCTATTGTATCTAAGCGTATTTTAAAAATTAGACGTTGTTCAATATTATTTTTTCAAAACGCTATCTTTAGGGATGTAGTTTGATTCGTCTTGTCGAGAAAAAAAAATCAGTGTTCTCGGATTATTTTTTCGATTTACGGTTAATGAGATATTTAATTTTGAAAATTTTGGGAAATTTTGGGTGATGATGTCGCAAATTCTGGAATACACATGGTATTTTTCCCTTCCATTTGTCTGTCAACCTAATAACAAGAATGCCACCGAATTTTTAAACTAAAAAGGTAATCTAAACCCTTGATTTGTGCCTAATCTAATGGCTATCCTTGGTTCTCATGGTTCTCATGTAATTGGGTTCTCACAAAAGCATGACCATATATATATATATATATATATATATATATATATATATAGACGCGCTCCTGTGAGAACCATGTTATATGAGAACCGTGAGAACCAATCATAACCATTAGATTAGAAATAAAAATCAAGGGTCTAGATATTAGATACATTGGATACACTTGGATACATTAGTTAATTTTCGAAAAACAATTGGATACATTAGTTTTTAACATAGTGTATCCAAGTGCAACACTTAGATACAATACTTATTAACATATTGTATTCAAGTGTAATATCGAATTTTTTGTAATGTATCTAAGTGTATCAATTGTATCTAACATATGAACCCTTGATTTTTTTTCTAATCTAATGGTTATGATTGGTTCTCACGGTTTTCACGATATTTAGGTTCTCATTTGAGCACCTACCTATATATATATATATATATATATATATATATAGCTTATGTGCATAAAACACAAGGATTTTCCCCTCAAAACAATTTTCAAAAAAACGATGACTCTAGAACAAATGTTAATAAACCTTTAATTTCCACTATTACCCTTCCTCTTCCCTCGTAAATACACAAGTTCACGTACTCACCTAAATTTAACTTCACATTCATTCATTTTTCTAATAATAGAGCCTACAAAATTGTTCATCTATGGAGAGTGATAAAATTAACTAAATAAAAAATAGCAGTTAAAATAAACATAAAGGTAAAATACATTTGTTAAAAGTAAAATTAAACCAAAGAAAAATAATCACTGAGTTAATTTAATGATTTAAATACCAATTGTTTTTTTTAAAATGTATCTCCTTACGTTACTTCACATCTTCACACACACACACACACACACACACACATATCTCTATCTATATAAAAGCAAAATGGTGAGATGAGTTTTCCCGCTCAAAAACATCTCTATCAAAGGGCAGTTTGGTCATTTTTATTAATGGTTGACTTGAAATTACAATTGATGGAAAATAAACAAGTAATCTGAGGTTTATTTGGGTATTTTGTAGAATTGCCCAAAACAAAATGGAACTCACTAAAAGACAGCTGAATTGCATATATTTGACAAGTGTCCTCCATGCAGGCTCTCTTCAAATGGTGTATTTGATTGGTCCATTTTTTGATGGCAGCTAGCACTCCTTTTGAATTAAGTACAGCAGCCATTTTTTCAATTTGCTATAAATGAGTTATTTCACCCATTCATTGTTAACTACTGAGAGAGTCCAAAATCCGGTGAGAAAAATGGCTGCTTCCTTTAGCCTTGTGAGTGAGTTGAATCCCAGCAGGGTGGAGTGGGCAATGAAACTTCGTTTAATTCGAGTTTACTCTTTGCATGCATTTGGTGAGCAAGATTATGTCTACAACACAGAATGCTTGTATCATGATTCAGAGGTAAATTAGTTCAATTTTCAGATTCACTCTTTACTTTTAGTGTCAAAGATATTTGGGGTAAACAAAACCTATTTACATTTTCTAACTGATTGTGATTTCATTTCGTAAATAGGGCAATCGGATTCATGCAACAATAAAACGGAACTTAATGTCTAAGTTCACTGGAATGTTGCGAGAAGAGCATCTGTATGCAATAAAGAATTTTGTCGTTGCAGATAATGGGATGAAGTTTAAGACGTCAATCAGCCCGTATAAGATACTCCCTCCGTCCCAATTTAAAGTTCCTAGTTTGACTTTGCACGGAGATTAAGAAAAAGTAAATGTTGTGAGTATGAAAAGTAAAGTGGGAGAGAGAAAGTGGGTAGAGAGTTTTTGTTGTAAGAATGACAAGTGGGTCCCACTTTCCATTTTAGGTAATAAAGCAAAGTAAGAACCTTAAATTGGGACAGACTAAAAAGGAAAGTAAGAACCTTAAAGCGGGACAGAGGGAGTAATATTCATTGGAAAAACACATTTGGTTGAAATTTTCGACTCAAATT
Source organism: Campanula takesimana (assembly GCA_026119855.1). Lineage (NCBI taxonomy): Eukaryota > Viridiplantae > Streptophyta > Magnoliopsida > Asterales > Campanulaceae > Campanula > Campanula takesimana. The sequence continues at coordinate 1,860,119 of JAOWBW010000092.1, forward strand.
TTCCTAGATTCATTTTCGACTTCAAAATGTATGATGATCCATCAAGCCTTTCAGAGCTAGATGAATCACTTCTTATTGGTGTGAAATTTTATTCAAGTGAAATTAATTTAAAAAAATATTCTCAGTATTTATGGAGAAGTAACTCATACAATTTATTTTTTTGTTTAAAAAAACAAAAAAGACATCATAGTGCGTGTATCGAGCAGGGGAACACATCAGAAGAAGGAAATTCAGGGAAAAGAGACTTCAATGCTAGATATAACTTTGGAAAACTTGCAGTAAGTTTTACTTTTATGAAATATGTCTTCTTCTGGGTTCAATTTAAGTGCAAGTTAGTAATTAATTTCATCTTTTGAATATGAAATCAAAATAGGGGAATTACCTTGGCTTGCACCATTTGGGTTGATATTGCTGACGAACTGTTTCACTACCTGGAAAATAACAATGACATGTTAGTGATTGTGATGCAATTGTGTCGAATGAGGAAGTATAAGGGTGAAGTCCGAGTTTCAAATACATATCATGTCTCGAAGGTCATTTACGATCAGACTATAAGAGAAATTGAGGACTTCAGATCTCGGTATGTTCTTTGTCTAACTGCTAAAAGAAAAAAAACTAAACATTGATTGTGTGTAAGAAAAAAATAAAAACTGAATATAATATTTGTTCGAGAAAGTAATTATTTACAGTAAATGTTCCAAAAAAAACATTATACAATTCTCATTCCCTTTATTTCCTTTTCTATGTTTTAATTTCTTTTAATCTTTGACAAAACTCAACAAAATTGTGTTGGAAGATGTTGCTCCTGGAGCTGTTCATAATGTGCCTTTGGCAATGTCTGAACGTGCAGAAGAGGATTTGGAGTCCTCTAAGGACCGTGTTAGGACATTGGATCAAATCCTTAGAACACGTGAGGTATACATTTATTTTTTTTCCTTTGAGTCTAATGTTTGCTTTTAATTGACCGCATGCACTGTTTTTCTAAAGAATGTGAGTCAAATAAGTGTGTTTAAATATATTCACAGATTGGCAACTATTGGGTGTATTGCTAGATTGTCGCTGTTGAAAACGTGTATGAGTGGTCGTGCAAGCACTATTACAAGAAATTGACTCCCGCTGGTGGTATATTTTATTGCGAATACTGTGATTTATTTGAGCTTTTCGGGAACCCAAGGTAGTCCCTACATATCTATATGCTATATTTGATTAACTGTTTGATGCTGATCCTTCGAATGTTTTTGTAGGTATAAAATTCAAGTTCAAGTGGTTGACAATTATGGGACTTCATCTCTAATTCTGTGGGATAAGGAATGCTCACAGATTATTGGGAAGTCTGCTGTTGAACTAGTTGCTTCTACTAATAGAGATGTAAGAAATTTTTCATAAACTTATGTGTAACAAAAATTATTTGTTATGCATTTATGTTTTATTTTTATTTTTTTCTTTTCTGTAGTTGATAGTATTCATGCGAAACAAAATTTTGGCTACAGGATGTTCCTGTTGAGATTGCTATGATGGTAGGTTTGGTGGCTTTCTTCAAGATACAAATTAAAGGTGTTATTATTGGTTTCAATGTTGGTCCTCATTCGGTTATTAAGATGACAAGTGACAAGCGCGTAATTGAAAAGTATTCTTTGATTGATTCAAAACCTGACATTAAAGACAAAGGCAAAGGTCCAGCAGAAGGCTCCTCCAGTTCTGTAAATGTACACACTACTCCAACTCTTTCATTTACAAAAAATGTTATTTATCTTTTATTCGCTTCCTTCATTCAAAGCTACTTTATATCCTACCTATTTGGCCATCTAATATTCCATTTTTATCAGGGATTTCTTAATGAAGGAGAGACTGAGTTACTCAATTTCATTACTTCCAAGGGCATCTCAAAGATGAAAACAGTGGGTGCTGAAGTTTGTTTGGGTGTGAAGAGGTGTTTGATGGATGACTATTCTCTGAATCATGGGACTGAGCAGAAGCCTGCAAAAGTGGCTAAGTGTGATGGTGATGCTGGACTTAGTTTGAGGGATGACTAATTTGTGGTGCTGTAATATTTAACTTAAACTCCTATTAGGGGAGACTACCTACTATGAGTTTTCTAGGTTGTAATAAGTAAGTTTTAAGCTTTTGTAAGAGCTGTGATGAAGGTGAAGCGACATCGAGGTGTTGAAGAAGGAGGTCAGTTTTTGGGGAGCATGTGATGGATGGGTAATTTTAGTAAACTATTGTCCTTCTTAAAAATAGTTTCAGGATGATGCTAACTAATGTTTCATGTCTTTTTGCAGCAAATGTTCTGAAGTGAAGGGTTGGTGAAGAAGGACAAAAGTGGCTAGCCAAAGTATTTGTTGTTTGAAGTTTTTGGGTTTTCAATGTCTTCACAACTTTATTCAATCTATTTCCACCAAGTACAAAATTATTCTTATGAATGATTATGTTGCTTGCACATACTGATTTATTCTATCAAACATATTTCCTAATCAGACTACACATTGTGTATAAGTAGGCATTATAAATTTAGAATCAAAAATCCTAATACATGCAGACTAATAGTTCTAATTAGTTAATAGAATGCTTCCTCCCATTATGGATTACACTATAAATAAACTGATGATATGACTACAGAAATTTTATTGAAGAAATTGGGCTTGAACATTATTGATGTGAAACGCAGCGGAAAATAACAAGGATTGATCGAAATCAACCCTCAAGAACAAGGATAAAGATCCCTCAAACAATAATCCCCAAAGAGATTACTCTGCAAGCCAATTGAATGACTTAGGGTTTTACACAAGATGTGCAAAGGTTGCAATTGAAATAACAAGATGAATGAATAATGTTTACAAACCCTAAAATAGGTTTTAAACTTCTAAAAACGACACCAACAAAATACCAAAAATACCTTAAAAGTGTTCAACTTAGTGTAAATTGAAAACTGGAAAATTCCTGACCGGACAACCAAGCGGGCGCCCGGTGGAGACTAGGCGGGCGCTCGGATTTCGACAGAAACTCGGAAAACTTGCAGCACCAAGTAAGCGGACGCTTGGTTGAGACCAAGCGGGTGCTCGGTCCACGAATCTGCATTAAGCTGGCTTGCGTGCTACATCATCCTCCCCCCACTTGAAAAAGATTCGTCCCCGAATCCACATCAATATAAAGAGGCAAATCCGGGTGATAATCAACTAAGTCCGACACATTAAAAGTTGGGGAGATATTCCACCCATCCGGCAAATCCACCACATAAGCATTATCATTAATCTTCTTCAAAATCTTGCATGGACCAATCTTCTTGGGATGAAGCTTATTATATGTATCTTGAGATTCATGAATAAATTGTTTATTCAAGGTTTTGATGATCATGGTGATTGGATCACCACGAACACTAAATCCTAATTGAATCGGAAAAAATAATTTGGGACAAATTTTGGAACTTTAAAATTCTAAATTTTCGAAGGGTCCGACCGGACCTAGTAGGCGACCCGGCCGGACCTCCGGGTCTTGCGCGGGTGAGGCCTTTAGGTCGCGGGTGTGGATCTTGAGGTTTGAATTTCCTATTTGTTTTAGTCTGTTGAATTCTGAGATTGTTTGGATGGCTAGCCTACGTTCTCAAGACTGTGTTTCCCAAACTTGATCGTAATTAAAGATTCAAAGATAAAATGAAGTTAGAATTATGAAGAGTTTATAATTGCTAAAATTGAGAAACAAAGTTCTTGATTCAAAGATTGGAGATCCATGTGGAATTATGAATGCAATTGACCTACGTTCATCGAGACCATCTATTGCTTAGTTTCGGCCACATGGACTACTTTCTTGGTTTCTTGGATTAGTGCGAAATTATGGTTGCCTTATGGCTTAGTTCGACCGCATTTTGTTGTCTTGATTTGGAGATAATAACCAAAGTTCAAATAGTCTCATCCTCATAATTATAGAGAAACTAATGAAACATAATATCATGCTTAAATTAATAGAGAATAATTTAATGACTAAACTTGATGTGAAACATGTTTATCTTATGTGATCATAAATGTGTTATATGCTATATGTTGTGAACCTTCTTTAAAATTTAAGTTCCGTGCCAATCCATGATTAAAACACTTGTGAGTACGTTGATAGTTTTATGTGGGTTACGCCCTAGTGTAGGTGCATTAATTCTATTCATTTATGAGCAAGATGAGGAAACAGTGATTCCTATACGTTTAAAATGGTTTGACTTAATTAGGCTATCAAAACAATTTTGGGCCTAAGGCACAAATGAGATTAAAACATGTTAGACATATGATGTCTAAAATCTCATAAAAGATCTAAGAGTCGTATATGATATGATTGACAAGGAGTTGTTTACCTAAATAACTTATTTTGAGCAGTCGTGCCCTAGCCGACTCAAAGTTAAGTGAAATATGGATCTTAGACCAATTAAATTACATTATACATTAGATGTATATGAAGGTTATATAATTTAGTGGGAGTATTTGTGAAATACTAATATTTGTAATATCTTTAAAACTTAGTTGGTACTTATATTTAATTATATGTTTGCATAATTGTAGATAATGGCTCAAAGTACAAACTCTTTATCATTGCAATCTATCCTTGAGAAGGAAAAGCTTCAAGAAAATGGGGCTAACTTCACGGATTGGATCCGAAGCCTTAGAATTGTTCTAAGGCATGAAGAGAAGCTCTATATTCTTGATGAGCCCGTTCCTGAAGAGGAACCTTCTGCCTCTACTCCTAAGGATGAGAGAAACGCCTACAAAAAACACAAAAGTGATTCTCGTGAGGTGGGTTGTCTCATGCTTGCAGCCATGTGTTCAGAACTTCAGAAGACTTTGGAACACTTGGAAGCCTATGAATTGAACATTGAGTTGAAAGACATGTTTCAAGAACAGGCTAGGCAAGAAAGGTTCGACACTATAGCTGCCTTGGTCTCATGTAAGATGAGCGAAGGGTAGGCTGTGAGCCCTCATGTTTTGAAGATGAAGTGTAACGCCCAACCTTATACTTGTTAAATTTCTTGACGTGCTTGCTTAAATGCTTGAACTTGCATATTTATATGCTATTTTATTTGAGTTAATTTATTAACTGCTTTAGAAAATTAAGGTGGTTAAATGTCAAACTTGAAAGTTTAGGGGCCTTTTTGTCAAAGTTAGAACTTGAGGGGCCTAAGTGTCATTCTTGGAAAGTGGAATGTATATCTTGTGAATGCCTTCACTAAGAAAGCATTCTTCTTCATTTCTTCTCGTTCTTTTCTCTGTTTCAAAGTTAGGTTTAGGGTTTACCCTATTCTCGACTCCTCGAGCTCAATTAACTCTCTGTTCATGATTCCGGACCCTGATAAATATTCGTGGCCTTGAATAGAGCGTTTCCTGCCGAACAGAAATTAATTTGGGTCAACTTGATTTCGGACTAGGTAAGTTATTGACTCCCCCTTACTTGTAATAACATGCCTATGTGTTATTCTTGATACTTGTGCTTGTTAATTTCGTGATTTGAATGAGTTTTGTGATACTTGTAAAAAATTGGGACGAAGGGAGTATTTTTATACTATGTATACAGAGAACATGAACCAAAATCTAAATGGGCTTGCAAATTGTTAAAGGAAATTATACTCCTATTCGTGAGACGGTAAAATAGTAACTTGATTTAAATATTATTAGAAAAATTGTACCATTATTTGTGGTACGGGGAAATGAATGGAAGTATCCCTAGATGTTTATATTAGTATATTAGAAAATTATACTTATACTTTTGGGACGGTGAAATACTTAAATGGAATAAAGGAAAATTATTCTATTATTTGTGGGACGGTAAAAAGAATGAAATATACTTGAAAGTAATGTTCTGAACTTGTTTGGATGTCATGGGTATTTCCTAAGGGTTAGTAAAAGTATACTCCTACGCTTGGGACGGAAAATTTGTAAGTGTAAAAGTCTCTGTTGAAATAAGAAAGTGTAGACACCCCGCCTTGGACCTCTCATGTCCCGATTGCATACACATTCTTTGTCTTCCTCTTTTCTGTTAAGTTTTGTTACTTTTCGTTAACTTTCGTTACTTTCCGTTAAGTTCCTGACTTACTCCGTTAGTCTTGGATTTGACTAACTGCATAACGGGGTTAACTTTTGGGCTGAAATATGAATTTCCTGAAGCTGGGATGCGCACGCCTTTGCCCTCCTTTGTGGGAGGCGTGCTCCTCCCATAGGGGGGGTGGGAAGCGCGCGCTTCCCGCTTCCAGAATCTCAGATTTTGCCAAATTTCCCTCCTTTTCTGATTTGTAACCCCCAAGACCATTATGCCTTGGCTTGATCCGGGGAATGGCCATCTTTGTGACCACAAACACTTCTCCAACACCTATATAAACCTATTCATTCCATCATGAAAGGAGGGATGATTTCTTAACACAAAAATACTTCAAAACACACAAAAGTCTATTTTTCAAGAAGTGGTCAACATAAAGACTTGGTTCTTCTCCATTCAAGTATAAGGTACAAGGTTTATTCTCTTCTTCTAAATTCTAAGTCTTATTTCCTTTCTTCATCTTCTCATCTCTTCTAAGTGAGTATGCAATCTCCATAAAAAGGGATACAACCAAAAGGTCACTTCACTATTGAAGTTTGACCAAGGTTACATCCCAACATTCCAATCTCTATTTCAATCATTGATCATTTCTTAATGTAATGATTTAGCAATAGTTCAACATGTAATTCTTAGCATAAATCAATAAATAAAACAATTCTATTTTTATTTCCCTTTTCTTTCCCTTGTTATCGTTAGAACATTTTCATATTAATAAATAGAAGGACTTTTTAGCATTAGAACACCAATTGTAGCAAGACCCGCGTAAGCGGGGCGGAGTGGGTGTTTAAGTACTTCCCACTCCGTCACCTAACCCCCGAACCCTTCTCTTTCCCGAATCTTTGGTTTCGTAACATTAAAAATAGGCTATTTCTAGGTTTTTCTTATGTTCCTTTAAAAACATAGGTGGCGACTTTAAACAAAATAAAACAAGTTAGACATCCTAGGACAAATCACGCGCTCTAGCCTAAAGCCGTGGTTCCCCGGGGTATCTACAGTGGCGACTCCGCTGGGGACTATAGAGGGTTAAACTTGCGTTCTTAACTTTTGGTGTTCTTATTACTGTTTTCTGGGCATTCTGGTAAAAAGGGTGGGAAGCGCGCGCCTCCGGCCTTCTTGGCCTAAAGCGCGCGCGTCCGACCCTTATTACCAGAATCGCCCGCCTCTTTTCTTGTGCTTCAATTCCATATTTCTGTGCTAACAAGTTTCTGCAGGGGAAAGTTACATAATTTGGGACCAGGGCAATCCCCTGAGTCCGCAGTTTCTTCTAACATTCTGACAGGTACCCCAGATGCGCGCGCCTCCCATATTCATTGCGCAATGCGCGCGCTTCCCACATCACTTCCCTGAGGCGTGCGCTTCTGGGAAATTTTCCAGAAACAGAACAGTGCACAGAAAGCAGAACAGAGCAGAATGACAGTGTGTGGGCACCGGGCCTGCATACAATTTCTTTTACTTTCTGTTTATTTTTTACCGGTCACACGGGTGATTCGGGAGTTGTAAATACGTGCTTATTTGTTTCCTTTTTTTTCTTTCTTTGAAAAAAAAAAAAATTTGTCACTTGTTAGACCTCACACTACATGCACATATTCCTATGAACTGCTCACTATCGAGTCGCACGAGTCCAACCCCAAACCCGTCGAGGCCCGTCCTAGAAAGTTTCAAGCTCCACCAGACCTTGGCTCTTTCGAAGCGGTAAACCTCAGCCCGTGGCGTAGTTCAAGACTACATGCCGGGGGTGACCTTTGAGCCTCATATTCAAGCCGAGCACAAGCCACACAATTCTAGTCTAGGGTCTAACACTCCGTGACTCAAGTCGGTTTCCATGTGCCGAGATTTCCCTAAACTAATGTCTTCAAATCATACATGCCAACTTGTTGAAATGGACGAAATAAAACTCCGTCCCCAAAAGTGGTTATTTTGGACGAAAATAAAAATCCGTCCCCGCATGTATGATTTACTACATTGATTTAGTTTAATCCCGTCACATGTAGGTATCACAAACGTGGTGGAATCCGATGAGTATATGGGACCGCGAGAAGGTCTATATACTAGTGTGACGATTCCACTATTTTTCTAGAAACCCCAAAAAGGACCACGTCCTTCCGACTTTGTAAATAAATAAAAAAAAAAGAGTCATTTTTTTATATGGTTGAGTCTTTTTTGTGTTTGTGGGTTAAATTTATTTTACTCAAAAGGTGTTTGTGGGGCCGATCTAAGATCAACCGTGCTCTTCCAATAGGTCCAATGGCTTCCAACGGCGACAACAACAACGGTGGAAATGATTTCGTGTCCAACGAAGGGTTATTCTGCATAGTGAAAGTATTGAAAGGGCAAATTGATACACTAGCCGAGGATGTTCGCCGCAAGGATGATTTATGGCGAGCCCGTTACGAGCATATAGAAATGGCCCATAAAAGAGAAGTATCCAAACTCGAGGACCAATTGAAGGGGCTCACGAATGAAAGAAAGATCCAAGGCATCAATACCGGTTTGGTCAACACTCTCATGTCCTACATTGACCAAAAGCTTAGTGGGCTAAATTTGCACAAGAGCCCAAGCACCGATCTTCATCAAGCTTCTCTCCTCCTAAACACAATGGAGGCTCTTCCCGGAAATTTCAAGATGCCCGATATTGGCAAGTTCAAAGGCACCTCTTGTCCCGACGCTCATGTCGACTCCTACATTTGGGCCATGCTACCAAAGAAAGTGTCTCCTCAAATAATGGCGCAATGCTTCCCGCTTACTCTCGAGGGGGTCGCAAAAGATTGGTATATGGGTCTTCCATTTTCCACCCGCCTCAATTGGGATGTCGCTATGCTTGCCTTCAAGTCACAATATCAAGGCAACTCCATATTCCGCCCCACCAAGAAGGAATTGGAGAGCACCGTGCAAATGGGTAATGAATCATTTGGGGACTTCTATCGCCGTTGGAATGACAAGTTAGCCGAGATGGTTGATAGGCCTTCCAAGAAGGAACAAATGGACATCTTCTTGAAATGTTTGAAAATGGAGTACCGCACTCGTCTTAGTGGGGCTTTTCACTCCGATTTCTCAAGCATGTATGATGCGGGGGTTAGAATTGACAATTTGCTCCGAGAAGTGGCCGAGTCCTCCTATGACACAAGCTTCAACGACAAAGAGTTCCCAAGCAATGACATGGAAGAATGTAGTGACATGGAAGACTACAACGACAATGAGGACTACAACGACATGGGGGATGACGACAACAATCTCCGTTTCTCTTTCTCTACCTAGAAATAGGATAAAAAAAAAAGAGTCAAAAGTCCTCTAATGTGTGCATTAATGTTTTCTCTCGTCCAATGATAAATTTTGAGTCAATCATTAAATAAAAGTCGTTCTTGTCCTCATACACTCTTCCAAGTTGTTCAATTAATTCTTGGCAAAATGATGAAAAAATGTCTAAACAAGTTTTGGAATGAAGGCCATCGCTTGAACGCCTAGGGGCTAAACATCGACGACGGCATCTACAACGAAGACATCAACAACGATGAAATCAAGACAAAGAAAGGTGGAGCAACGATCATGAAGCAAAGTTTTCGAAAGGGGATTAAAAAAAAAAAAAAAAACTCGCTAGGTTGAAATCATCAAAACAACCTAGGCAAAAGTTAGAGCACAAAAAAAAAAAAATAATAAAAAAAAATCCCCCTCAATCAAAGAAGTACAAGATCAACATCATTCCACCGACGAAGGACGAAGCAACAATTCCATCCCGAAGAATGGAGAATTCACAAGAACTACGGTGACCTGAGCCTCTACACTGGAGGAACGTAGGCAACCTGCGGGTCCGGTCTCATGCAAGAAAGAAGATATGTTTAGCCCTAGCGCGTTATGGTGATTGGCCTTCATCTCGAACTTGTCAAGACATCTTTGTACGATTCATTTGCCAATGAATTAATCACCAAAAAGATTGAACAACTTTCTTAGATTTGGAATCATTTCGCATTCCTTGTCGAGTCTAGGGACTTCTATTCTTTCTGCGTACTCCCAATTTCTTGCAATCAAATTGGGGCTTTCCTTCTCTTCTCTCTTAATGACTTACTTGCCTTCGCGAGTCATTCAATTCAATAAAAAATACATGTCAATACTAGGGACACTTCCCTAGTCGAGTCAATGTCACTCATCTTTAGTGACAAAAGGTCTCCACCGCAAAATCACATGTCTTATCTCCTCAGCTAGAGTCAATGCACACTTCCTCATCAATTGAGTCAAAAAAAAATGATGAAGACGCAAAAGAGATGCCCGCTAGATTGAAAACCCGAAAGGGCGGTCTAGGCAAAAAACAGGGTGCGTCATAAAAAATAAAAATGATGAGAGAGTGAGAGAGAGAAGGGAATGAGAAATGGAGATCCCCGGCCTCTAAAGAAGACAAGTTCTACATTGAATCTCCTCAGCAAGTCAATTCCCCACCGAGTCAACTTTGGGATTGCAAAAGGCTCGACAAGATAAAGCACCATCAAAGGTTGTCTTGGGTTATCGGCATCATTCTCCAGCAGTGTGCATTTTTGGGTTCATGAAAAGAAGGCCCGTGGTTACCAAGATCCATCCGAGAACAAGCCCATCATAAAAGGGCACGAGGTTGCACAAATAATCCCTAGCTAGTCAATTGGCTTGGGCAGCAAATAGCAACAACATGTGTCTCAGTTTTCAAGGCTTCTTCACGTATGTGCTTCTAAAGTACGCCGAAAGGCTCCCGAGAAATGGAGTAGCTCTTTCCATATCCTCTCATGTTTATTCCCTCACACGAGGACGAGGCACTCTTGCTTTGCTCAATAGATGGTGACGCCCTAGGGGCTATGTGACTCAAGAACAAAGGATTCTTTTGCTTCATTTGGCAATCAATACGCCCTAGGGGCTATACTCGAGAAAGATGTGTGAGACTATCCTCAAAGTCTCTCAAAAGGGATGTCAAAAAGCCCTCTTGTCACGTGTGCCCGTGCTCGTTCCCCCAATCAAGGATGGACCTTTCTCGCAATCAATGATGGCACTCTAGGGGCTACGGTCAAGTCTTAAAGGCTCCCTCGGCAAAGAGAAATTAACTCCCCAGCAGTATCCCCAGCCAAGTCATGTGCAACATTGGAAGCTTCCTCAATTCGGCACCGAAGGTCTCAACGGGCTTCGCAATCTACAATCCTTTGGGTTACGGCATTACAGTAATTCAAGCAAAGGGCAGTATTAGGGATTCGCGACCGACAGTCTTTTGGGCAACAATACTCGAGCAAGTGCAATGTGGAGTAGTCTTATGGATCCATGAGAACAATCAAGCTTCAAAGGGTCTCTCAACACTTCAAGTCAAAGGCCTCTTGGTTTTAAATGAAGACTCCGATGTTATGAATGAAGTTGATGATTTTTGTTAGAACTTTCAAGCGAGATTTTGAAGGAAGTCTTAGAGAAAAGGAAAAAAGATTCAATATGCTAAACTCTAATCAAAACAGGGTTATAGCGGGAAATGCCACGGCCAATCCCAATGTTTCTGCAATTCAGCACCCCCTTTTCCAAGATCAAAAGCACAAGGTGCAGCTCAGATAAAGTTGGGCCACAGCACTAGTTGCATCCGAAGATCCGTCATTAGTTCAACTCAAGAAGAGTCAAGCAAGCATACTTATTTGGGACTTTATCACACCAAGACCTTATCCTCTGCGACCTCGACGGCACCGCAAGACATTACTGCATCCTTTTGACATAAGTCCTCAGCCATTTGGGTATCGACCACAATGAGGCCATTCATCTCCCCAGTAAGAGCAAGAAGGAGATCTCTATCAAGAATTCTACCAAACGGTACACCCGCTCTCAATGCCGAGCCAATCGCGAGGTAATTTGGGGCTTTAAAATGAAAGGTCTTCACATGTCACCATCTATAAGCCCACGACACTTGGGGCTTTGCAATCTCTCGAAGCTTGGCATCAACGATCTCCTCTTGGGGCTTGATCACTACAACAACAAAGGGCGATTTACTCGAATGGGCCAAGAGCTGATTTATCTTGGAGCTATGCAAGTCCCTCAAGATTTGGCATCAAAGGCATTCTAGGGGCTTTACAATCAGCAACCCCTCATCTCGGCGTCAAAAGCCTTTTGAAGCCCCATAATCGACAAATCTCTTGGGGCTAGACATTAATCTTCGTTGGGCACACCAGCAACAGCAGAATTCAAGCGAGGCAATCCGGACTTCGACTGAACATGACTTGATCTTGGGTTGGCTTCATAAGCACACAATGGTTAAAATGGTTCACCCACGAACTAAAAAAAATAAAAAATCTTTTCCTCACATGTGTGCATATTCTTTCCTTTCTAATCTAAAAAAAAAAAAAAAAAAGATTTTTCTTTTTCTTTCTCCTTCTATGTGCAAAAGTATGTGCTTTACTTTGCTTTGCTCCTAGCTTCTCCTCCAGCATTCTCCATCATCCTTGAACTACGCTGGTCTGATTCCCTTCAAGGGATACGTAGGCAGCCTTTGGCACGACCAACCCATCATCCAGAGTACCATCTCGCCAACCCCACATCAAGGGCATTCTCTCATCAACATCTAAAGAATGGACATTCTCCATCAAAGCATCCTCCACGGACATCAAGAATCCATCTCCACTCAAGCGGCAATGGTAAGTGAAGGTATGAACACATCCAATGCTTTCCTCAAAATCACACCGCACACAAGATCACTCTCTACATTCTTACTTCTCTCTCATTGCAAGGGTGTTCCAAAATCCCATCACACCACGAGCACAATTTCTCCCTCTTCATTTCACACTTCATGCATCTTCTTGCAAGAACACATATACCTGTCAAGCACACATATAACAGGTACCACCACGAAGTCAACAGCATCCGCTACTCAAGGCACTTCATCCCCACCAGAAAGTGGTCAACCGTGCCCACACCCCACAAGGTCAACAACATAAGCAGAGGCGGCTCCAAGTCGGCAACTCGGTCCATATCGAGACAAGCTCCCATGAGCTCCAAGTCGGCAACTCGGTCCATATCGAGACAAGCTCCCATGAGCCCCAAGTCGGCAACTCGGTCCATATCGAGACAAGCTCCCATGAGCCCCAAGTCGGCAACTTGGTCCATATCGAGACAAGCTCCCATGAGCCCCAAGTCGGCAACTCGGTCCATATCGAGACAAGCTCCCATGAGCCCCAAGTCGGCAACTCGGTCCATATCGAGACAAGCTCCCATGAGCCCCAAGTCGGCAACTCGGTCCATATCGAGACAAGCTCCCATGAGCTCCAAGTCGGCAACTCGGTCCATATCGAGACAAGCTCCCATGAGCTCCAAGTCGGCAACTCGGTCCATATCGAGACAAGCTCCCATGAGCCCCAACTCAACAACTCGGTCCATATCGAGACAAGCTCCCATGAGCTCCAATTCAACACTCCAGCAAAAGTCGCTCACACAGGGAGCGCATTTCTATCCTTTGTAATTTCAAATTCCTGCTTTATCGAGTCTTTGTTTCCTCTTGTCGATGTCCTCGGCGGTTGTCTTTCTTTCGTCGACGCGTTTTGCTTCGCAATCCACGTCGCCGAGGGGCTCTGTAGACACCCCGCCTTGGACCTCTCATGTCCCGATTGCATACACATTCTTTGTCTTCCTCTTTTCTGTTAAGTTTTGTTACTTTTCGTTAACTTTCGTTACTTTCCGTTAAGTTCCTGACTTACTCTGTTAGTCTTGGATTTGACTAAATGGCAAAGTCAACCTTGAGTCTTTGTTTCATTTATTTTTGTTGACTTTCGTGATGTTCGTTAAGTTTTTGGACTAATTCCGTTAGTTTTGGGGCTTAGCTGCATAACGGGGTTAACTTTTGGGCTGAAATATGAATTTCCTGAAGCTGGGATGCGCACGCCTTTGCCCTCCTTTGTGGGAGGCGTGCTCCTCCCATAGGGGGGGTGGGAAGCGCGCGCTTCCCGCTTCCAGAATCTCAGATTTTGCCAAATTTCCCTCCTTTTCTGATTTGTAACCCCCAAGACCATTATGCCTTGGCTTGATCCGGGGAATGGCCATCTTTGTGACCACAAACACTTCTCCAACACCTATATAAACCTCTTCATTCCATCATGAAAGGAGGGATGATTTCTTAACACAAAAATACTTCAAAACACACAAAAGTCTATTTTTCAAGAAGTGGTCAACATAAAGACTTGGTTCTTCTCCATTCAAGTATAAGGTACAAGGTTTATTCTCTTCTTCTAAATTCTAAGTCTTATTTCCTTTCTTCATCTTCTCATCTCTTCTAAGTGAGTATGCAATCTCCATAAAAAGGGATACAACCAAAAGGTCACTTCACTATTGAAGTTTGACCAAGGTTACATCCCAACATTCCAATCTCTATTTCAATCATTGATCATTTCTTAATGTAATGATTTAGCAATAGTTCAACATGTAATTCTTAGCATAAATCAATAAATAAAACAATTCTATTTTTATTTCCCTTTTCTTTCCCTTGTTATCGTTAGCACATTTTCATATTAATAAATAGAAGGACTTTTTAGCATTAGAACACCAATTGTAGCAAGACCCGCGTAAGCGGGGCGGAGTGGGTGTTTAAGTACTTCCCACTCCGTCACCTAACCCCCGAACCCTTCTCTTTCCCGAATCTTTGGTTTCGTAATATTAAAAATAGGCTATTTCTAGGTTTTTCTTATGTTCCTTTAAAAACATAGGTGGCGACTCTAAACAATTTAAAACAAGTTAGACATCCTAGGACAAATCACGCGCTCTAGCCTAAAGCCGTGGTTCCCCGAGGTATCTACAGAAAGTATAATTGAAATATGTGATTTAAGCTTATTATATGTCCTGGGTAATGTTAAATTGTGAGTAAAAGTATACTCCTACGCTTGGGACGGAGAATTCTAAGTCTGGATAGAAATTTGATGTTTGCTGAAAATTGTACCAGGCGCCCGCCAGGTGGTCCTTCGAGCGCCCGCCCATTTCATCAGAAGTTTTGGTTTCAAAAGTGCTTTGATGAGCGGCCGCCCGGTCCCTTGTAGGCGCCCACCCGGTCCCCTGTTTCAACAAAAGTGTTTTAAATCTAAATTGAAATGAAAGCTTATCCCTCCTAAGGCATAGAGTCTTAGTATAAGATGTCATAGCAAGTGTTGTGACACCTTAGGGGCATCAGAAGTGAGTCTTGAACATGATTACTCATTAAATTTAAATGAGAACTTGAGTATAAAAGGAAGAACTCTTCTTTATGTCTTGAAAGTGCTATGAACAAGCACTTATGTGTTATGCTTGTCTTGAAACCTATGTTTGTGTACCTTAGGGGCACCAACTAATGTCTTGAGCTTGAATGTCCTAAGAAAAGGATTGGAAAATAATACGTGAAAGATGTATAATTCATCTTCCTAGCTTGAACTTGAAGTAAAAGATAATTAACTCTTGTACATGTTTAACCATCCAAAGAAATGGATTGAGAACTTGGATATAAGATGATAAAATCTTGTATATGTATTGAATGTCCTGAATGTCTTGAATGTCCTGAATGTCTTGAATGTCTTGAATGTCTTAAGTTGAGACAGTAACTTGAAGTATAAGACAATAAAATCTTGTACATGACTTGAACATCCAAATAATTGGATTAAGACTTGAATATAAGATTATAAAATCTTGTATGTGCCTTGACACCAATATATGTGTATGGTAATAAACTTGAAAGATTCTTGATGTGTATATGCAAATCTTGTATATATTTACTTGATAGAATGTTACTTCTGGATTACTTGATACATGGTATGAATAAGCGAAAGAGTTGGGATATGGGATTAGATAGAGAATAAGTAACTCTACTATACATTTGAATTTGATACGTGTATATTGGAAGTGCTATGAATAAGCACTAAAGTGCTAGTGATTGGTTGTAATCGTGTATATACTCAATGAAGTATATAAAGAATAAAGAGATATCTTGTCTTGAAATAGGTTCCTAAAGAAAATAGGGACTAGTGTAATATGAAGATAATTCATATAATCGTGAATACTACGATTTAAGTTAATAAGAATAACTACAGAACACAATATGTGTGGGAAAATGTATTCGATTACTAATGATACATATACGTGAGATATGACTGTGACTAGGTATGTTGTGACCTATTCTTCTACGAATTTAGAGTCTAAGGTATTGGGATCTATTTGATAGTAAGGGAATCGTGGTAGACACTTTAATGTGTTAAACGTGATATGAATATGTACGTGCGAACTTGGCATGTGACAAAGTGATATAGAATGATATACCCTACTATTTGTTTGAGGTCTGTTATTAATAGACTCTAACTTGGATTGACCGTGTTATATGGACACTCTACGTGCCATTGTTAGATTGTTATATGGACACTCTACGTGCCATTGTTAGATTGATTTGTCTTCGCAATGATTGCGTACGTGTACTTGTATTCTCGTGAGCACATGATACATGATTACATGGTGCATATTCTCGTGAGCACATGATACATGATTACATGGTGCATAAAGACTGGTCCACTAATATGGGACTTAGTTCTATTCTCGTAGTTCAAGTAAACATCTACTTGTGCATTCTCGTGTTAGTCCAGCTGGCTTATTTGGTGCAGAGGGGTGTATAGGTTCACGCTTATCGCGAGAGCTGGGGCTTAAGTGATAATCGTGGGTCTATGCATTCGGTCTGTTTTTCCCTTACTACCGGCCATAGTAAGGGCTTAGCATCCTGTATTAGAGCAATACGCCTGATATAAGTGAATGCTAAACTCGTGAACACCTCGTGAATCTTGTTCTTATGAATGACACTGGTTACCGGGTCTTCTTATATACTGCATAGCAGTCTCTTGATCTTGATCGTGGTTGTTATCAGCTATACAAGCATCAACAACAATGGTATTCTTGGGAGAAATAAGGATGGATTCAGGTAATGATACGTGATAGGCCTATGTGCTTCTTGGTGAGTTGGTTTAGCCTCTCACACTACTTGACTACTTGTTACCTGATCATATCTTGAGCTTGATTACTTGTTGAGTTGGCTTAGCCTCTCCTATACTTGTTACTTGATGATACTTGATATATGATTACTTGAGTATCTACTGAAATTGCGTGATAACATGTCATGTAGTTGCATGTTAATAGCTTACTGAGATTTATCTCACCCTTTATTTGTTCCCCCCCCCAGGAAAGCAGGGGATAGTACGCAGTGAGGCTCGACATAGCTGGAAACGTACTCCGCAGGATGTTCTTGTTTGAGACTAGTGTCCTTTTACACTTTGGTAAGGACGATGTTGTATGAGTTGTTAAACTCAGGGCTTGTTGGGGTAGACTTGTGTAGTACTTGTTGTCTCTAGACATCTCTTGATGCCAGATTATGTGCTAGGCATGTCTTCCGCTGTATGTAACCATGTTTGGTTTTAATTTTCTTGGTCTAGAACTCGTAGTGAGCTATCTTAGCTCCTTACTCTTGAGTATATATATAGCATGTCAGTTTGTTTCTAACAGGTATTTTTCCTGTTTTCCGTTAGTTTCTTGTTTCTTGTTAGTTTTTCATTCCTTGTTAGTTACGCGCACCAGGTTCGAGGTTCTATTAGGGGATCCCGGGACTTGGGGCGTGTCAGTTTGGTATCAGAGCTATGGTTAGTTCTAAGCCTGGATAGGGTCTACGGCATTCGTGGGTTGGCTTATGGGTGTGCTTCTGACGTTAAGTGATCTTTTACTTGTTGTTATACCTGGCATAGGACTGGTGTGGATAGTGCTGATCCAATTGGATTAGATGGTTTAAGAATCGAGAGCGCGAGTCTTTAAAGACTTAGGCGTATCTATCTTTTCTAGTTGACATTGTTTCGTGCTATATATGCATGCTTGTCCTTATCTCGTGAATTACGTGGAAGTGTATTCTCTAGTAAGAGACTACATGCTTGATATCGTTATGTATAAGAGCTTTATAGAAGTGTGGGTGATAACACCCTATACGTTCTATGTTAACTTGGTCATGTTACCTAGATGGGACATTGATGTGATACGTGTTATGTCTTGGCTCTTACGTGTTATGATTTGGCTTTCTATATGTTATGCCATTCTTGTTTGCCACAATATATGGTGAATAGTTCTATGCTAGTATTCTTGACTATTTTTATGAGCATGATATAATTATGTATAATAATCATGTTCTGTATTGAAAGTTTGAACAGTGTTATCGAGATTGTACTGGGTATTTAACCTATGTGATTGACAGTGGAATTTCTACACCAAACCAGATGGATGTATCCATTCTTGATGAGATCTCAGCTATAATTTCTACTGAGTAATACATGTTACTTGATGAGAAACTTGGATTATCTTGAGTTGTTACAGTGCGAATACAATGCTGACATCTGGATTAATGTTCTTGACCTCGATTGAGTTAAAAGAGTTGAAGATTCAACTTGAGAAATTTCTTGATAGAGGATATATCTATTTTGAAGTGGGTTCACTTCAGGCATCTTTGTTAACCTATAAGTGGAAACAACCAAGGTACGCGTGTTCTTGAGATTTTCTTGATCTTGTTAGAGATTCATTAATGAATTTCGAAGGCAGCTCTATCGTTAATTATTTGACACCGAGAGCTACACCTTTTCGATGGATTGATAAACGTGAAGTCAATTTTTAAATATTGAAATGATGGATGACCACGACTTCAGTATTTGAGATTGCCTAGTGGATTTGACTAGTATTACAGTGATCTGGAGGATATGACCAGTTCTATTATTTTTAGTGGATAGGTCAAGTTTCACCAATATAGTGGATTGACTAATCGAGTCTGCTTGACTTTATGTGTTTCGATGTTATAATTGATACATCTGGATTGCATAGAATATTTGTGAGCATACGTGTAATATCTATTTGTGAGTATATGTGTATAGTCTTGATGCTCTTGAGTTCTATTTATTGATTATATATGTTATAATCTTGATCAGTAAAATTCGAGGACGAATTTTCTTTAAGGAGGGGAGGATGTAACGCCCAACCTTATACTTGTTAAATTTCTTGACGTGCTTGCTTAAATGCTTGAACTTGCATATTTATATGCTATTTTATTTGAGTTAATTATCAACTGCTTTAGAAAATTAAGGTGGTTAAATGTCAAAGTTGAAAGTTTAGGGGCCTTTTTGTCAAAGTTAGAACTTGAGGGGCCTAAGTGTCATTCTTGGAAAGTGGAATGTATATCTTGTGAATGCCTTCATTGAGAAAGCATTCTTCTTCATTTCTTCTCATTCTTTCCTCTGTTTCAAAGTTAGGTTTAGGGTTTACCCTATTCTCGACTCCTTGAGCTCAATTAACTCTCTGTTCGTGATTCCGGACCCGGATAAATATTCGTGGCGTTGAATAGAGCGTTTCCTGCCGAACAGAAATTAATTTGGGTCAACTTGATTTCGGACTAGGTAAGTTATTGACTCCCCCTTACTTGTAATAACATGCCTATGCGTTATTCTTGATACTTGTGCTTGTTAATTTTGTGATTTTAATGAGTTTTGTGATACTTGTAAAAAATTGGGACGAAGGGAGTATTTTTATACTATGTATACAGAGAACATGAACCTAAATATAAATGGGTTTGCAAATTGTTAAAGGAAATTATACTCCTATTCGTGAGACGGTAAAATAGTAACTTGATTTAAATATTATTAGAAAAATTGTACCATTATTTGTGGTACGGGGAAATGAATGGAAGTATCCCTAGATGTTTATATTAGTATATTAGAAAATTATACTTATACTTTTGGGACGGTGAAATACTTAAATGGAATAAAGGAAAATTATTCTATTATTTGTGGGACGGTAAAAAGAATGAAATATACTTGAAAGTAATATTCTGAACTTGTTTGGATGTCATGGGTATTGCTTAAGGGTTAGTAAAAGTATACTCCTACGCTTGGGACGGAGAATTTGTAAGTATAAAAGTCTCTGTTGAAATAAGAAAGTATAATTGAAATAAGTGATTTAAGCTTATTATATGTCCTGGGCAATGTTAAATTGTGAGTAAAAGTATACTCCTACGCTTGGGATGGAGAATTCTAAGTCTGGAAAGAAATTTGATGTTTGCTGAAAATTGTACCAGGCGCCCGCCTGGTGGTCCTTCGAGCGCCCGCCCATTTCATCAGAAGTTTTGGTTTCAAAAGTGCTTTGATTAGCGGCCGCCCGGTCCCTTGTAGGCGCCGCCCGGTCCCCTGTTTCAACAAAAGTGTTTTAAATCTAAATTGAAATGAAAGCTTATCCCTCCTAAGTGTAAGGATCCCGTCCCTCGGGGTGAAACAAGCAAAGTTCGCCCGAGGAAGAAATACCGAACACGGGTAACTTTATTTCCACACAAAAAACGGAGTCGCCACGTTAGTTTAATTTTTAACCCAAACTTAACGAAAAATGGTTAGAGATGATGAGTTCGGAGGTCACATTACACTTTGGGAAGAACTTGAACAAAGTTTTGACAATAAAGAATTTTCTTACGCTAATCATCCCTTGGGTGGATAAAAATTGGGGCTTTATTACCCAAGGGAGATAATCAAGAAAAGACTTGAAATAAAGACTTTGAACATTAAAAATGACATAAATATGAGGTGCTTTACAAGGGCAAGACTTGACATAAATTAAAGTGCTTGAATGGACAAGACTTGACATAAATTAAAGTGCTTGAATGGACAAGACTTGCAATATTGAATGACATTAATGTAAAACCCACTCACACTTGCATTAATGTAAAATTGCACAAAAACATAACAAGTCTTAGATTAATCCTTTGGTTTAGAACCCACACTCATGCATAAGACATGAAGGGCACCATGGATCTCAAGGCTTGGTTCCAAGTTAATAAAAGACATTAAGTAAATGACATTAATTTAACAAATGCTCCTCTCCACTTAGTTCATCATTTTAATACACCATAAAGTGTAAGATGAGACCATTGGGATCAAGGGAGCATTTGGATCTCAATCATATAAAGACTACATTTTTAAGCCAAATGATCAAAGATCATATCCCAAAAAAAGGAAAATAGAATGAGATGAAGAAGAAGATTTCACCAAAATAAAGATTTGATTTTAAGCAAGCTTGGGGTAAATCATTAATTGATTGATCCAAGTTTGCTTCTTTCCTTTTCCTACTTGGAGATCACGGACTCCAAGATTTTCACTCAACTATGGTTTGTTCACCAATTTACACTAATCACTCAATGAGACCAAAGATGAGAGGGATACTACACTTGGTAGTTATTCACCATCATCTAAGGTAAGCCATAACCTTTCCCTAATCACTCAATTTTAGATGGGAGGTAATTTTGGCATAATAACTTTGCTCCAAGAATCCCCCCCTTTAAATGGGCAGAGGAGGCCTCTATTTATAGTGGGAATTAGGGACTTGTTTGCAATTTGGGGCAACATTTTGGTCCCTCAACTATGGACTTGGGCACCAAGCAAAAGGGGGATATTTTCACTTTAATCCCTCAACTATTGTCTTGTGACTTGCTTAGGGGCTAAGCATAAAAATAGGTCAAGATTGGATCACAAAATGGGTCATTTATAGTCATAAAATGGTCACAAATTGGGTTGATATTGGATCATTTTTGGGGCACAAAATGGGGCATTTTGGCTGGGAATTAAGTCCTTTTAGAGCAGCCATGTTGGTGACACAAAGGAGGTGACAAACCAATCAAATAGCTGCACTTGGGGCTGTGACCGGTGAGGGGGACAAGGCTGGGCAACGGACCAATCACGGCGAGGCACTTGGGGAGCTTGTCGGGCGGGTGCGCCACACCGGGGGACAAGGCACGTGGAGAGCCAACGCGCGAATGAGGAAGGGACGCGTGGCGAGGCTGTCGGCTGGCTTGTTGGTTCCTGGAAAAAGGCGCACCTATCAGGTGCGTTTTTAGAAGGTCGTATGCGCCTCTAAGAAGCGCACCTACCAGGCGCGACCGTCCCTTTTTCATGGCAATTTTCCGGAAATTCCCATAAAGTCCTTTTGGGCTTTGTGGGGATAAAACCTGAGGTCCTTGGACCTTTTCCAATTCCTGAAAGGTCCCTCCCTTTCCCAATGTGTTCTAAAAATGACCAGAAATCCCCCAAACTTCTGGAATGGCTTTGTTAATACCCAAAAGGCCCTTGTAACCTAAATTTTACCCAAATCACCCCTAAGTTCCACAACTTAATTATCTTAAGCGCGACGATCCGGATCGGGGTACTTATAGAGCCCCTCGGCAACGGCGCTTTCGAAGAAAGCGGGGTTGTCGACAAAAGACAGAATCCCGATCCGGCGAGTTACCAAGATGGGAGAGACGGTGACCAAGGTGGTCGAGTGGTTGGACCCTTATGTTTAAAGGATTCCTACGTATCCCGTTCGAGAGGCATGACTCTAGGGGTCAAAGGCGAGACATGGTCAACTTGGCTCTATGGGAGAGGGTTGAGTTGCTGGGGATATGGTCAACTTGACTCTATAGGAGAGGGTTGACTTACACGGGACAAATTTTTACTGGGCTTACGTCAGGGACGGCCTATGGTGACTATTCTAAGTCCAAGCTTGACCGGGGTCAACTCCATCTTCGGGGAGATTGACAGGAAAACTGGTCTTACGTCCCTCTGAGGACTGCCGGAACAAAGGCTCTAGCCTATAACGACTATTCTAAGTCATAGCTTGACCGGGGTCAACTCCGTTATTGGGGAGATTGACGGGAAAACTGGTCTTACGTCCCTCTAAGGACTGCCGGGAGAAAGGCTCTAGCCTATAACGACTATTCTAAGTCATAGCTTGACCGGGATCAACTCCATCTTTGGGGAGATTGACGGGAAAACTGGTCTTACGTCCCTCTAAGGACTGCCGGGACAAAGGCTCTAGCTTATAATGACTATTCTAAGTCATAGCTTGACCGGGGTCAACTCCATCTTTGGGGAGATTGACGGGAAAACTGGTCTTACGTCCTTCTAAGGAATGCTGGGACAAAGGCTCTAGCCTATAACGACTATTCTAAGTCATAGCTTGACCGAGGTCAACTCCATCTTTGGGGAGATTGACGGGAAAACTGGTCTTACGTCCTTCTAAGGACTGCCGGGACAAAGGCTCTAGCCTATAACGACTATTCTAAGTCTAAGCTTGACCGGGGTCAACTCCATCTTTAGGGAGATTGACGGGAAAACTGGTCTTACGTCCCTCTAAGGACTGCCGGGACAAAGGCTCTAGCCTATAACGACTATTCTAAGTCATAGCTTGACCGGGGTCAACTCCATCTTTGGGGAGATTGACGGGAAAACTGGTCTTACGTCCTTCTAAGGACTGCCGGGACAAAGGCTCTAGCCTATAACGACTATTCTAGGTCTAAGCTTTACCGGGGTCAACTCCATCTTTGGGGAGATTTACGGGAAAATTGGTCTTACGTCCCTCTAAGGACTGCCGGGACAAAGGCTCTAGCCTATAACGACTATTCTAAGTCATAGCTTGACCGGGGTCAACTCCATCTTTGGGGAGATTGACGGAAAAACTGGTCTTACGTCCTTTTAAGGACTGCCGGGACAAAGGCTCTAGCCTATAACGACTATTCTAAGTCTAAGCTTGACCGGGGTCAACTCCATCTTTGGGGAGATTGACGGGAAAACTGGTCTTACGTCACTTTAAGGACTGCCGGAGCAAAAGCTCACAAAACTCACCCTCAAATGCCCAATGCAATTTGAAAGGGGAAAAACATTATTTTCACAAAATACACCCTCAAATGCTCAATGCAATTTGAAAGGGAAAAAAACATTACTTTCACAAAATACACCCTCAAATGCCCAATGCAATTTGGAAGGGGACAAGCAAACACATTTTTTTTTAACATACACCCTCAACCGCCCAACGCGAATTGAAAGGGGACAAGCAAACACATTATTTTTTTTTCAAAATATTCATTCCTCAAAGCAAATCTTTAAACGAAGCATGTCAGTCAAATTTTTGATTTTAATTTAACCACGAGGTTTATTATGCATAAATTCCTTGGGAGTTTCATCCATTCTTTAGAAGTGGTTGGGAGTAGAGGACCCTTTCGTCGTTGATGTTGGGGTAGCCCCATGTCCTTGCAATCGTCGATGCCAGGGTAGCCCCATGTCCTTGTCGTTACGGATGTCGGGGTAGCCCCAATGTCATCTCTTGGCCTTTGGTGTCGGCGTAGCCTCATGTCCTTGTTACCATTGATGTCGGGGTAGCCCCATGTCTTTGTCAGCGTCGATGGCGGCGTAGCACCAATGTCATCTTTTGACCTTCGAAGCGAGGTTAGGAACCCATCCTTTTCCATGACGCACCCTTTCTTTTGCCTAGGCCGTCCTTTGCGGGTTTTCAACCTAGCGGGCTACTTTTTTGAGTCTTTTATGGCACACCCTGTTTTTTGCCTAGGCCGCCTTTTGCGGGTTTTGAACCTAGCGGGCTACTTTTTTGGTGCCTTTCTCTTTTTCCCTTTTTTATATGAGTGATCCAGCCGACTCGATAGAATGGGGACTTTAAAGCTTTTTTTTTTTTTTTATGGAGGAAACATGCAAGGGCAATTTATTTGGGAGAGAGTCCCTTTGTTTTGGTGAGCTCTTTGAGCAATTTATCATGAAATGGAAGGAAGCCCTTGCTTGACAGAATACAAGTGTTTAGCTCTTTCCTAAGATGTAGAGAAGAAGACTTGTCAAGACATTTGAAATTTTCTTTAGTTAATATCATCAAATGATTGCTTGAACGGACCATGTCTGTCATTAAGTCAAGATTATAGCAAGCAATTAGCCTTAGCATGTATAAACGTTGTGATCAATTAAGATTCGATCGATGGCAAGATCAAAAGGTGTTTATGGGGAATTGGTCCTTGTCCGGTAAATCGGTCATTGATGGGACCGTGGGGGAGAGGCTTGGCTACTTTGGGAAAGCCATGGTTTGACCGTTTTTTCTCATGCTGTGACCGGACCCGAAGGCTGCCTACGTTCCCCTCAGTTTGAGGAGCTCAGGTCGCCGTAGTTCGGCCTTAGGCCGTCTTTTTCTGAAATTGGCTTTCTTTCGATGTTGTCTCGGAGGACGTTGTTGCTCACTTTGCTTTGCGGTGAACTCCTTGGGATGGACCTCTTGGGGTGAACCCTCTCTGGTGTGAACGGGCCTTTCTTTCCGCCATTTCCTTTCCTTCTTTCCATACATTTATTTCCTTTCCCTCTTCTCCTCTTTTTTTTTTTTTTTTTTTTGGGAGGAGGTAAACATTAGCCCCAGCTCGCTTTCTCGGGCATTGGCTCCTTTGTGGCCCCTTGGTGGCGTGCCTATTACTTTGGGATGACTTTGAAGATTCCCGGAATCCCTATGCTTAGTCGCACACGTGTGAGCACTGTCAAATCTCGGTGGTCGAGCAACAACGTCCTCACCTTTTCACTGTCTCGGGATACCTTCGATGTGCATCAAGAATTGGTTTTGGAAAGGTGTATCGGGTTGTGTATCGGGGAAGTGTATGAGGGAAGATTTTCCATTAATGGTTTCTTCATGCCAATTGATCACAACATTTATTCACATTAGATTAATTGTTTGCATTGAGCATTTCTCATTTGTGTTAGGTCCATTCGCCCTTAATGAGTCGTCATTGACTAGTATGCTTAGAAGTCAATTCATCATTTTGGGGACGTAGCAATCAATTGATCATAACAAACAAGGCAATTTCAAGAGTAAATGTATATTGCAAATAATGTCTCAAGTCTAGAGAGAAGAGAATGAAAATGACTCTTTTATATAGACAACTTTGTACAAACATGTCCGAGTACGGACCTTTGCAAAAATAAAAAAACACAGTCCAAGACGGACTTTTGGTGAAAGTCTAGATCCTACGAGGCTGGAAGACTCATAATTTTTTTATTTTTTATTTTTTTATTTTTTTAGGATTGGGCTCCTAAGAGGTGCGGTGGTCCATTTCCTTCTTTGACTGTTGGAGGGGTTGTCGGCGGCATATTCCATGTCTTCCACGGGGAACTCGGGTTCCGTGTCATCAGGAAAGATGTCGCGAGGTCTCCACTTGGCTCGGCGTTGTGATTGACGGATCTGTCTTTGGCCATTTCTTTTCGATGACCTCCTTTCGAGGTGCATATTCTCGTGCATGTCATTTAGCGAGGTTACAGATCTCCATTTGATGTAGCCTCCTTTGGGCTTTCGGAGCTTTGGCCCTCTCTCGTGGACGATGATCTAGTTTGTGTTGACCTCCTTGTTCACGTGGGCGCCAATTCGGATGTGGGCTCCTTGGTCGATATTTCAGGCGGGCAAAACCGCAAAGGACTTTAGCATTTTAAACCTCAAGGTGAAATTATAACCATGGTTCAAGAGAGACGCTTCATTAGCTGATTAGCCTTTTAGGAAAACTTGATCTTTTATTTTAAGAAAATTGGATCTCCATTTTCTTCTTGGAAAACACACTTTTGTTTTGGGTGGAAGACTCACACACACATTATTTTTTTTTTAGGATTGACCGGGCCGAAGTTGCCTACGTTCCCCTTACCACGAAGGAGGGGGTCCCACGTGATGAGAGGCTCAGGTCACCGTAGTTCGAACGGATTTAGAATTCTAAAACAAACATGACTGACTTGTCGGAGGATAACGGGGATCCATCCATCCAAGGACTAAAACCGACTTCCTAGGAAACTATGCCTAGGGACTTCACGGGAATTTTGGGATCCATCCGAAGATCGCCGGGTGTCTCAGAGATCTTCCAAAGTCTTCACGAGGGGACCTAGGAGACAACGGCATAGGGTTTTGACGGAAATCTCAACAATGGGGACCTAGGAGGCAACTGCCTAGGGTTTTAACAGGAATCTCAACAATGGGGACCTAGGAGGCAACGGCCTAGGGTTTTAACAAGAATATCAACAATGGGGACCCAGGAGGCAACGGCCTAGGGTTTTAACAGGAATCTCAACAATGGGGACCTAGGAGGCAACGGCCTAGGGTTTTAATAGGAATCTCAACAATGGGGACCTAGGAGGCAACTGCCTAGGGTTTTAACAAGAATCTCAACAATGGGGACCTAGGAGGCAACTGCCTATGGTTTTAACGGAAATCTTTTGAATCCATCCAAAGATTTACAAGCGTCTTGGAGATCATCTAAGGAATTTACGGGACTTAACAGAGGTCTTGGAGGGTAACGGGGATCCGTCCAAAGACTAACAAAACTTGGCGAATGTTTTGGAGGATAACGGGGATCCGTCCAAAGACTAACAAAACTTGGTTAAGGTCTTGGAGGATAACGGGGATCCGTCCAAAGACTAACAAAACTTGGCTAAGGTCTTGGAAGATAACGGGGATCCGTCCAAAGACTAACAAAACTTTAACAGAGGTCTTGGAGGATAACGGGGATCCGTCCACAGACTAACAAAACTTTAACAGATGTCTTGGAGGATAACGGGGATCCATCCAAAGACTAACAAGACTTTAACAGATGTCTTGGAGGATAACGGGGATCCATCAAAAGACTTAACGAAGCGACGTTTGTTAACGCAAGACTGCGATGTGTCAAAGGCAAGAAGCAAAAACGGAGCAAACTCATGCAATGAGCAATTACTTATTTCATTCAAGTTTACTTAAAAAGGTTTTCTTGACTTGATCCTAAATGGTTGGAAAAGATTTCTCTTCTTTTTTCGCAACTACTCTAAATTCTGGATCAATGGAGGCCATCACTACGCCTATAGACCCCTCGTTTTTCACCTGTCTTGCACATTCCCTAGGATGGACTATCCTGGGCGAGTGTCCTATAGGGAAAGCGGCTTCCACCGACCGAAAGAATGATTCCTAAGGGTCTAGTGCGTCGCAAGACTCCAAATGCGTGACCATTCTTGTCATGATTAAGCCCCAGTCAAAGTCGAGGTTTATCCTAAGGCTTCACCGATATTCCGACATGACCTCATTTTAATGAGGGTTCTCGATCCTTCACCTTGGGCTTAAGGATGACCAAAATGGAGCAACATTAGGGCTTAACAACACGGTGTCACCCTATCTTTAATATATGTTCTCAGTTAATTGGGTCATCATTAACGTACGAGTTAAAGACCAGTTAAGGTCACGCTTGCATTTCATCAAGGAGTCGTAACTCGGGCATTAACTTGACCACAATTAACCTTGGACACGTATTAGGGACGTGGTAACGTGAACTAGACCAAAAACCAACCAAAGTCACGGTATTTGTGTGTCACGGACATGTGTGGTTGACTCGGCTCGGAAGGGGAGGTGGAATGGACCCGTGCGTGCTCGAAGGGAACAAGAGCGCCAATCGAGCTGCATCTGGCATCCATCCCGGGTTTAAAGGGTATTTGGAACGTGCAAGGTCAAGTACGCGTAGTGTGACGCCTTTCTATGTTCCCTTTTGAGTCAAAGTAGAAATTTTCAATCCATTTTAATATCTTGAGCAATGTATGGACAAGTATGATGAACAAGTAATTTACACAAGTAATCAAACAATGATATGAACAAACAAGAACAAGCAAGTAAGCAAGGCTACTTAACAAGTAAGAATCACAATTTGTACATGGAAGCTTTGTACACAACCAAAGGTTTTTTGAAACCAAAATTTTCACATCAAGAACAACCTTTTGAAAATCATTTGCACAAAAAGGTTGTGCATAACCAAAGGTTTTGAAAATCCATTTTTTGCTAAGAAAAAGAAGGTAAATTTACACAAGGATAGGCTGTAAATTAGAACCTTGACAAGAAGAAGCAAGATGGCCATTAGAATGTTTCTGCCTTTGCGCAAAATCGTTGAATTGAAACATTCTGTGGGCCCTTCCAAAGTAGCCGTACGGCTATATCATCCATCCCATTATTTTTTTGCAAATTTTCAGCTTCCAATCATCAAGCCCCGGTTCATTGCTTTCCAGAACAGTTCCATTCATTCAAAATCAAAACAGAAACACAAAACACACAAATTAGGCACAAAGTCAACAAACGGGGACGGGAGTTTGACCCACACATAAATGTCCCCAAAGCTTTTAAAAAGAAGTTTGAGAACATTTAATTCCCCAGCGGAGTCGCCACTGTAAGGATCCCGTCCCTCGGGGCGAAACAAGTAAAGTTCGCACGAGGAAGAAATACCGAACACGGGTAACTTTATTTCCACACAAAAAACGGAGTCGCCACGTTAGTTTAATTTTTAACCCAAACTTAACGAAAAATGGTTAGAGATGATGAGTTCGGAGGTCACATTACACTTTGGGAAGAACTTGAACAAAGTTCACCCAAAGTGCCTCGGAAAACCGAGTCTCCCTGAGTTTGTTGACCAAAATGTGCAAGTGTGTGTGTGTGTGTGTATGTTTTGAAAACGGGAGAAATCATCTTGTTTTAGAAAATGAGTTTGGACAAATAATAAAGCCTATAAAACAAACATTTTCTTGGGACAAAACCATGTCTTAGATGATTAAAGATTGCAATTTTATCATCCGAGAAAGGTTAATTTAAAAGAATTGAAAATATGCATCTTTTCTTGGATCAAACCATGGCTTGGATGAATAAAGATGAGAGCTTTATCATCCAAGCAAGGTAATCATTTACAAGTTTTGACAATAAAGAATTTTCTTACGCTAATCATCCCTTGGGTGGATAAAAATTGGGGCTTTATTACCTAAGGGAGATAATCAAGAAAAGACTTGAAATAAAGACTTTGAACATTAAAAATGACATAAATATGAGGTGCTTGACAAGGGCAAGACTTGACATAAATTAAAGTGCTTGAATGGACAAGACTTGACATAAATTAAAGTGCTTGAATGGACAAGACTTGCAATATTGAATGACATTAATGTAAAACCCACTCACACTTGCATTAATGTAAAATTGCACAAAAACATAACAAGTCTTAGATTAATCCTTTGGTTTAGAACCCACACTCATGCAAAGACATGAAGGGCACCATGGATCTCAAGGCTTGGTTCCAAGTTAATAAAAGACATTAAGTAAATGACATTAATTTAACAAATGCTCCTCTCCACTTGGTTCATCATTTTAATACACCATAAAGTGTAAGATGAGACCATTGGGATCAAGGGAGCATTTGGATCTCAATCATATAAAGACTACATTTTTAAGCCAAATGATCAAAGATCATATCCCAAAAAAAGGAAAATAGAATGAGATGAAGAAGAAGATTTCAACAAAATAAAGATTTGATTTTAAGCAAGCTTGGGGTAAATCATTAATTGATTGACCCAAGTTTGCTTCTTTCCTTTTCCTACTTGGAGATCATGGACTCCAAGATTTTCACTCAACCATGGTTTGTTCACCAATTTACACTAATCACTCAATGAGACCAAAGATGAGAGGGATACTACACTTGGTAGTTATTCACCATCATCTAAGGTAAGCCATAACCTTTCCCTAATCACTCAATTTTGGATGGGAGGTAATTTTGGCATAGTAACTTTGCTTCAAGAATCCCCCCCCCCCTTAAATGGGTAGAGGAGGCCTCTATTTATAGTGGGAATTAGGGACTTGTTTGCAATTTGGGGTAACATTTTGGTCCCTCAACTATGGACTTGGGCACCAAGCAAAATGGGGATATTTTCACTTTAATCCCTCAACTATTGTCTTGTGACTTGCTTAGGGGCTAAGCATAAAAATGGGTCAAGATTGGATCACAAAATGGGTCATTTATACTCATAAAATGGTCACAAATTGGGTTGATATTGGATCATTTTTGGGGTACAAAATGGGGCATTTTGGCTGGGAATTAAGTCCTTTTAGAGCAGCCATGTTGGTGACACAAAGGAGGTGACAAACCAATCAAATAGCTGCACTTGGGGCTGTGACCGGTGAGGGGGACAAGGCTGGGCAATGGACCAATCACGGCGAGGCACTTGGGGAGCTTGTCGGGCGCGTGCGCCACATTGGGGGACAAGGCGCGTGGAGAGCCAACGCGCGAATGAGGAAGGGACGCGTGGCAAGGCTGTCGGCTGGCTTGTTGGTTCCTGGAAGAAGGCGCACCTATCAGGTGCGTTTTTAGAAGCTCGTATGCGCCTCTAAGAAGCGCACCTACCAGGCGCGACCGTCCCTTTTTCATGGCAATTTTCTGGAAATTCCCACAAAGTCCTTTTGGGCTTTGTGGGGATAAAACCTGAGGTCCTTGGACCTTTTCCAATTCCTGAAAGGTCCCTCCCTTTCCTAATGTGTTCTAAAAATGACCAGAAAGCCCCCAAACTTCTGGAATGGCTTTGTTAATACCCAAAAGGCCCTTATAACCTAAATTTTACCCAAATCACCCCTAAGTTCCACAACTTAATTATCTTAAGCGCGACGATCCGGATCGGGGTACTTACACTAAGGCATAGAGTCTTAGTATAAGATGTCCTAGCAAGTGTTGTGACACCTTAGGGGCATCAGAAGTGAGTCTTGAACATGATTACTCATTAAATTTAAATGAGAACTTGAGTATAAAAGGAAGAACTCTTCTTTATGTCTTGAAAGTGCTATGAACAAGCACTTATGTGTTATGCTTGTCTTGGAACCTATGTTTGTGTACCTTAGGGGAACCAACTAATGTCTTGAGCTTGAATGTCCTAAGAAAAGGATTGGAAAATAATACGTGAAAGATGTATAATTCATCTTCCTAGCTTGAACTTGAAGTATAAGATAATTAACTCTTGTACATGATTAACCATCCAAAGAAATGGATTGAGAACTTGGATATAAGATGATAAAATCTTGTATATGTATTGAATGTCCTGAATGTCTTGAATGTCCTGAATGTCTTGAATGTCCTGAATGTCTTGAATGTCTTGAATGTCTTAAGTTGAGACAGTAACTTGAAGTATAAGATAATAAAATCTTGTACATGACTTGAACATCCAAATAATTGGATTAAGACTTGAATATAAGATTATAAAATCTTGTATGTGCCTTGACACCAATATATGTGTATGGTAATAAACTTGAAAGATTCTTGATGTGTATATGCAAATCTTGTATATATTTACTTGATAGAATGTTACTTCTGGATTACTTGATACATGGTATGAATAACCGAAAGAGTTGGGATATGAGATTAGATAGAGAATAATTAACTCTACTATACATTTGAATTTGATACGTGTATATTGGAAGTGCTATGAATAAGCACTAAAGTGCTAGTGATTGGTTGTAATCGTGTATATACTCAATGAAGTATATAAAGAATAAAGAAGATATCTTGTCTTGAAATGGGTTCCTAAAGAAAATAGGGACTAGTGTAATATGAAGATAATTCATATAATCGTGAATACTACGATTTAAGTTAATAAGAATAACTACAGAACACAATATGTGTGGGAAAATGTATTCGATTACTAACGATACATATACGTGAGATATGACTGTGACTAGGTATATTGTGACCTATTCTTCTACGAATTTAGAGTCTAAGGTATTGGGCGCTATTTGATAGTAAGGGTATCGTGGTAGACACTTTAATGTGTTAAACGTGATATGAATATGTACGTGCGAACTTGGCATGTGACAAAGTGATATAGAATGATATACCCTACTATTTGTTTGAGGTCTGTTATTAATAGACTCTAACTTGGATTTACCGTGTTATATGGACACTCTACGTGCCATTGTTAGATTGTTATATGGACACTCTACGTGCCATTGTTAGATTGATTTGTCTTCGCAATGATTGCGTACGTGTACTTGTATTCTCGTGAGCACATGGTAAATGATTACATGGTGCATATTCTCGTGAGCACATGATACATGATTACATGGTGCATATTCTCGTGAGCACATGATACATGATTACATGGTGCATAAAGACTGGTCCACTAATATGGGACTTAGTTCTATTCTCGTAGTTCAAGTAAACATCTACTTGTGCATTCTCGTGTTAGTCCAGCTGGCTTATTTGGTGCAGAGGGGTGTATAGGTTCACGCTTATCGCGAGAGCTGGGGCTTAAGTGATAATCGTGGGTCTATGCATTCGGTCTGTTTTTCCCTTACTACCGGCCATAGTAAGGGCTTAGCATCCTGTATTAGAGCAATACGCCTGATATAAGTGAATGATAAACTCGTGAACACCTCGTGAATCTTGTTCTTGTGAATGACACTGGTTACCGGGTCTTCTTATATACTGCATAGCAGTCTCTTAATCTTGATCGTGGTTGTTATCAGCTATACAAGCATCGACAACAATGGTATTCTTGGGAGAAATAAGGATGGATTCAGGTAATGATACGTGATAGGCCTATGTGCTTCTTGGTGAGTTGGTCTAGCCTCTCACACTATTTGACTACTTGTTACCTGATCATATCTTGAGCTTGATTACTTGTTGAGTTGGCTTAGCCTCTCCTATACTTGTTACTTGATGATACTTTATATATGATTACTTGAGTATCTACTGGAATTGCGTGATAACATGTCATGTAGTTGCATGTTAATAGCTTACTGAGATTTATCTCACCCTTTATTTGTTCCCCCCCCAGGAAAGCAGGGGATAGTACGCAGTGAGGCTCGACATAGCTGGAAACGTACTCCGCAGGATGTTCTTGTTTGAGACTAGTGTCCTTTTACACTTTGGTAAGGACGATGTTGTATAAGTTGTTAAACTCAGGGCTTGTTGGGGTAGACTTGTGTAGTACTTGTTGTCTCTAGACATCTCTTGATGCCAGATTATGTGCTAGGCATGTCTTTCGCTGTATGTAACTATGTTTGGTTTTAATTTTCTTGGTCTAGAACTCGTTGTGAGCTATCTTAGCTCCTTACTCTTGAGTATATATATAGCATATCAGTTTGTTTCTAACAGGTATTTTTCCTGTTTTCCGTTAGTTTCTTGTTTCTTGTTAGTTTTTCATTCCTTGTTAGTTACGCGCACCAGGTTCGAGGTTCTATTAGGGGATCCCGGGACTTGGGGCGTGTCATGAAGGCTCATTTTGAGCATCTAGAGAGGCTTGTCCATCCCATTGATGTTGAGTTGGCTATTGATTTTATACTTAATTCATTGCCCAAAAGCTATAATCAGTTCGTAATGAACTTTAATATGCATGGGATGGATAAGTCGCTGTCTGAGTTGCATGGGATGCTAAAGACAACGGAAAAGAAAATCGGTAAAGAAGCCGCTGCTGTGCTTATAGTGTCAAAGGAAGGAAAAGGCCAAAAAGGCAAAGGAAAATGGGGTAAGACAAAAGTTGTCAAACCCAAGATTAGCAAGGCAATTGTTGCCAATGCTAATATGGCTAAACCTGCTTCCCAAAAGGATGCAATTTGTTTCAACTGCAATGAGATTGGTCATTGGAAACATAATTGCAAGGTTTACAAGGAAGAGATGAAGAAGAAGAAGAGCAGTGGGACTACCTCTACTTCAGGTATTTATGTTATAGATGTTCTTATTTCTACTTCTAGCTCCTGGGTATTAGATACCGGATGTGGATCTCACATTTGTTTAAATGTGCAGGGACTAAGGAATAAAAGGCTACTTAAAGATGACGAAGTGGACCTACGTATGGGGAATGGAGCAAGAGTTGCTGCATTAGCCGTAGGAACATATGATGTCATTTTACCTAGCGGACTAATTCTTGTTTTGAACAATTGTTATTACATTCCGGATTTAAGTAGAAATATTATTTCAGTTTCTTGTTTGGATAATGAAGGTTATAGTTTTCTTATTAAGAATAAGAAGTTTTCTATTTATTTAAATGAGATGCTTTATTGTACTGCATGTTCATTTAATGGCATTTATGTTCTTGAAATTGAAAGTGGGAATAATGAGTGTAACGCCCATCCCAATCCCTGTTAAATTCTTGTCTTGCATAATTATATGCTATTTTAATTGAGTTAATTATTTAACTAATTGAGCAAGTTTAGGTCCTAAGTGTTCAAAGTTGAAACTTTAGGGTCATTTGTGAAAATTAAAGTTCAGGGGCTAAAATGCTCAAATTGAAACTTGAGGGGCCAAAGTGCAATTCTTGAAAGTTTATAAGGGATAAAGCTTGGTTTGCCTGGAGAATTCTCCACTTTCCTAAATTCTCGTACGTTCTCTCTATCTCAGAAGAAAGTTAAGTTTTACCCTATTCTCGATCCCTCTTGCCTAATTATGCCTCTGTTCGAAAATCCGACTCCGCATAAATGATCAGGGCGGTGAGTAGAGCATTTCCTGCCGAACAGAAATTAGTTTGGTTGAAATTGATTTCGGAGTAGGTAAGTCACTAGCTCCCCCTTGCTTGTAATAACATGCCTATATGTTATTCTTGGTACTTGTGCTTGTTAATTTCGTGATTTGAATGAGTTTTGTGATACTTGTAAAATTGGGACGAAGGGAGTATTTTTATACTAGGTACAGAGAACATGAACCTAAATGGGTTGGGTTTGTAAGTGTTAGAAAAAATTATATTCCTACTTGTGAGACGGTGAAATATTAACTTGATTAAATGTTTATACAAGTATATTAGAAAATTATACTTATACTTTTGGGACGGTGAAATAATTAAATGGAATAAAAGAAAATTATTCTATTATTTGTGGGACGGTAAAAAGAATGAAATAAACTTGAAAGTTATGTTTGGAACATGTTTGTATGTCCTGGGTATTGCCTAAGTGTTAGTAAAAGTATACTCCTACGCTTGGGACGGAGAATTCTTAACCTAGGAAAGAATTGAGCATTTGCGCCCTAGTGTGCGACCGCACAAATCCCTTGTGCGACCGCACAAGCTAGCTGAAGAATTTCCATACAAAATGTGTTGTAGTGTGCGGCCGCCCAGTCCGTTTTGAGCGCCCGCCCGGATGACTTGAAAACTCAAAATGTTGTCCAATGTTTGTATAAGTTGGAAATAACCCCAATTGAGGTATATAGCCTTAGTATAAGATGTCCTAGCAAGTGTATGTGTACCTTAGGGGCATCAGAAGTGAGTCTTGAACATGATTATCCAATGAGTTGAATTGAAAACTTAAGTATAAGAGTAACAACTCTTCTTTATGTCTTGAAAGTGGTATAAGCTAGCACTAATGTGTTATATGTGTCTTGATTCCAATGTTTGTGTACCTTAGGGTCACTAGAACAATGTCTTGAGCTTGAACATCCAAAGTATAGGATTAAGAACTTGTAAATATGAGATGTATAACTCATCTACTTAGCTTGAACTTGAAGTATAGGACAATTAAATCTTGTACATGACTTGAATATCCAAAGATTGGAATAATAACTTGAGTATAAGATAATTAATTCTTGTACATGTCTTGAACATCCAAAGAATTGAATTGAGAACTTGAATATAAGATGATAAAATCTTATACATGCCTTGAAACCAATACATGTGTATGGTAGTAATCTTGTAGGTGTTATAAAACACTAAAAGTATCAGGACAAGATCCTTAGCTTGAACATCCAAAGAATTGGAGTGTGAACTTGAATATAAAAGTGAATGCTAAACTCGTGAACACCTCGTGAATCTTGTTCTTGTGAGTGACACTGGTTACCGGGTGCTCTTGTGTACTGCACAGCAGCAACTTGATTGATCGTGATTTGTCAACTGCAATAAGCAACGACAACAATGGTTTACTTGGGAGGAATAAGGTTGGAATATCCTTTGTAACGTGATAGTTTAGCCTTATGTGTTAGCTACTTGATGAGTTGGCTTAGCCTCTCATATACTTGTTACTTGATGACATCTTGAGCATGATTACTTGATAATCTTCTTGATTTGCATGATTATATGATAACATGCTATGTACTTGTATCTAGTAACTTACTGAGATTTATCTCACCCCGTTCCTTGTTTATTTGTTCCCCCCCCCCCAGGAAATCAAGTGGTAATACGTTGTGAGGCTCGACTTAGCAGGGGCCTACTTGGCAGGTTGTTCTTGTTGGAGATTGTTATCCTTTCCAGTTTTGGTGAGGACGATCTTGTATCAGTTGTTTAGACTCAGTATTTTGGGTAGACTTGTATAGTTC
Organism: Campanula takesimana; assembly: GCA_026119855.1. NCBI lineage: Eukaryota > Viridiplantae > Streptophyta > Magnoliopsida > Asterales > Campanulaceae > Campanula > Campanula takesimana. The sequence continues at coordinate 1,897,044 of JAOWBW010000092.1, forward strand.
TTGTAATGCCAGCTTATGTGCTAGGCATATTTTCCGCTGTGTATAACCACATTTGGTTTAAATTTCTTGGTATAGAACTTGTGGTGAGCTATTTTAGCTCGTTTCTCTTGAGTATATATATGATGTCAGTTTGATATAAGCAGGTGTCATTCAGTTTCCCGCTTCTTGTTAGTCACGCGCACCAGGTTCTAGGTTCTATTAGGGAATCCCGGGACTTGGGGGCGTGTCAATGAGGATGTCTATAATATAAATAAGAAATCCAAACCTAATGATGTAAATCATACTTATTTATGGCACTATCGTCTTGGTCATATTAATGAGAAGCGTATCTCAAAACTCCATGGGGACGGACTTTTAGATTCACATGATTTTGAATCATATGAAACTTGTGAGTCTTATTTACTTGGAAAGATGACTAAGGCACCTTTCACTAAGAGTAGTGAAAGGGCTAGTGACTTATTGGGACTCCTACATACTGATGTATGTGGACCAATGAGCAGCACTGCTAGGGGAGGATATCAATACTTCATAACATTCACTGATGATTTTAGTAGATATGGCTATGTCTAATTAATGAAACATAAGAGTGAATCGTTTGAGATATTTAGAATATTTCAAAATGAAGTACAAAATCAACTTGGCAAAACTATTAAAGCACTTAGATCTGATCGTGGTGGAGAATATTTAAGCCAAGAATTTGACAATCATCTTAAAGATTGTGGAATTGTTTCATAATTAACTCCACCCGGAACACCACAATTAAATGGTGTGTCTGAGTAGAGAAATAGGACTTTATTGGATATGGTCCGCTCCATGATGAGTCAAGTTGATCTTCCTTTATCCTTTTAGGGACATGCACTAGAAACCGCTGCTCTAACACTAAATAATGTTCCAACAAAATCTGTTCCAAATACTCCACATGAGATGTGGACTGGAAGAAAACCTAGTTTGTCTTTCATGAAGATTTGGGGTTGTGAGGCTTTTGTTAAACGATTAATCTCTGACAAACTTACACCAAGATCTGATAAATGTATTTTCGTGGGTTACTCTAAGGAAACTAAGGGTTATTACTTTTACAACCGTGCGGAAATCAAAGTTTTTGTTGCCCGTTATGGTACCTTTCGAGAGAAAGAGTTTCTATCCAAAGGAACTAGTGGGAGTAAAATTAATCTCGAAGAGGTTCGAGAACCCGAAAATAACATGGAATAAAATGTTGGATCTGAACAAATTTCATAAGGAGTTGTGGAACCTATTCAGAATACTCAAGTTCCTCACAGAACTGGTAGGGTGCGATCCGAACCTGAGAGATATGGATTTCTCATGACGGATAGCAATGAAGTAGAAGTCATAGTTGATGACGAATCTTCTTCCTACCAAGAAGCGAGGTCCGCTCCTGATTCAGAGAAATGGCTTGGAGCCATGGAATCTGAAATTAAGTCCATGTATGATAATCAAGTTTGGAACTTGATTGATGCGCCCGAAGGTGTAAAAACCATAGGATGCAAGTGGGTTTTCAAAAAGAAAACTGAGATGGATGGAAAGGTACATACTTATAAAGATAGACTTGTAGCGAAAGGCTATAGGCAGATTCATGGAATCGACTATGATGAAACCTTTTCGCCCGTAGCATTGATCAAGTCTATAAGAATTTTACTTGCCATAGCTGCATATTTTGACTATGAGATATGGCAAATGGATGTCAAAACAGCGTTCCTTAACGGGAACTTACTTGAGGATGTTTACATGACACAACCTGAAGGTTTTGTAATTCCAGAAAATTCTAATAAAGTATGCAAGTTTCAAAGATCCATCTATAGATTGAAGCAAGCTTCTAGGAGTTGGAATCTTCGATTTGATGAATCGGTCAAAGAGTTTGGCTTCATCAAGAACGAAGATGAGCCTTGTGTATACAAGAAGATTAGTGGGAGCGTAGTATTATTTCTAGTACTATATGTTGATGACATATTACTCATTGGAAATGACATTCCTGCACTGCAGTCTGTGAAGACTTGGTTAGGAAAGTGTTTCTCAATGAAAGATATGGGAGAAGTCGCTTATATCCTTGGCATAAGGATCTATCGTGATAGATCCAAGAAATTGATTGGTTGAAGTCAAGATACATATATTGACAAAGTTCTTAAGAGATTCCGCATGGAAAACTCTAAGAGAGGAAATTTGCCAGTAGGCCATGGCATAACTCTAAGTAAGAATCAGTGTCCTAAGACAACTGATGAGCGTGAGAGAATGATTGGGATTCCATATGCTTCCGCAATTAGATCAATCATGTATGCCATGATATGTACTAGACCCGATGTCTCGTAGGCTTTGATCATGACGAGCAGATACCAATCAGATCCCGGTGAGAGTCACTGGATTGCAGTCAAGACGATTCTTAAGTACTTGCGAACGACTAAAGATTCATTCTTGGTGTATGGAGGAATGAAGATGATCTTGTTGTAAGTGGTTACACAGATGCAAGCTTCCAAACCGACAAGGATAATTCAAGATCACAATCTGGATTTGTATTTGCGCTAAATGGAGGTGATTTTAGCTGGAAGAGTTCTAAGCAAAGTACCGTCGCAGATTCTACAACGGAAGCTGAGTATATTGCTGCATCCGATGCTGCAAAGGAGGCTGTTTGGATCAAGAATTTCATTTGTGAACTTGAGGTGGTTCCTAGCATTGCTAACCCAATAGACCTTTATTCTGATAATAATGGTGCTATTGCTCAAGCAAAGGAACCAAGATCACATCATAAATCCAAACACATACTTAGGCATTTTCATATCATTCGAGAGATCGTTGATAGAGGAGATGTAAATATATGCAGAGTACCTACTGATGATAACATTGCCGACCCATTGACAAAGGGTCTTCCACAAGCAAAGCATGAAGGTCATGTTAGGTCTATGGGTATTCGATACATTAATTAGGCCTAGTGCAAGTGGGAGATTGTTGGTGTTGTATGCTCTAGGCACGTTATGAAAACGATTAATGTTATCTATTGATTATGTTTTAATAAAGATATTGAATGTTTGATTATTATATCCTTTGCATGTTTATTATAATAATCCCCGTCCCTGATAATTATGATTAATTGTTAGTATAAGTTTAATAGATAATCATATGATGATTATGGTGTATGTGATACAATTAAACTTATGGGTATTTGTTGGAGACCAAATACTGGACTGACCCCTATGAGATTTATGTCATGGTCACAATGTCATAATTAAGTCTCATATAGTTATATCACTGGAATCTCTAGATCTGAGGTTATTACAGTCTTCCACATGATGAACATTACGTTTGACATATTCAAACGTTATCCCTAACCGGATAGCTATAAAGAATATGATTGGCATAATCGGAATCATGTAGGGAAGAGTAATAAGCCAAGATGGGATTTGTTCCTCGTCAAGAGAGATGTCAAGCTTTGGCCACTCGATGAATGGTATTGATGAAATGCATGGCCGTGCTCAAATAAGATTTGTATTATCAATACATTCGGGATCGAGAAAGCATTGAACAATGTAATTTGACCATTGACCATGGCTAACTTCAATAGACATCATGTAACAAAGAGATTGTGTTATGTTCTATTTTAGGAAACTTTGGATATCAAAGTTATACTAATTGGGTAGTCATAATGGCTTGCTAGAGTCCGCTTATGACTTACGAGGTTTGACTGGTTCGGACTCGTTGCCAACTTAGTATAATCCTATTAGGTCACACACGCACAACGGATAATTAAAAGGAGCGAAAAACGAGGAAACTGATCATGACGTCTGTACGGCTGAGAAGGCACCGTACGCCTAGCTCAGCGCCGTACAGCGCCAGTCCCGTAAATCAGTTTATTTAAAAGAAATTCTTGTTGGAAAAGAAGACCTAAGTCCAAAAGGGTTTTGGACACCCATGAATATAAATACATACTGACGGGAATTGTTCCCTAGTTGTTGATTTGATCAATTCCAAAGTCTTTCTTAGAGAGAGAATTCACACATTATATTCTTGGGTTATTGTGATTGATTATTCCATAAATCATCAAGTCACAATAATAATTAGGAGCTTTGAAGAATCGTTCTTCATCATCGTTGATCAATCCGAAGACCTAGCAGTCAAGTTCAAGAAGGCGTTCTTGAAATCTGTTCGTTGTGTGGATCACCGGTAGAGGGCGTTTACCTTAACGCTTATTCCAAGTTTTACATAACGATCTACAAGGGTTAGTTTCTTTCATCGTGTTATTATGAATTATTGTTCATAGCGGATCTAGGCTATTGGGTTTTATTCATGTCTATCTTCCGCTGTGCATGATTGCACGAAACCCAACAACTACAAAACCCAACACGAACAACCAAGCGGGCGCCCGGTGGAGACCAGGCGGGCGCTCGGATTTTGACAGAAAATCGGAAAACTTGTAGCACCAAGTAAGCGGACTCTTGGTTGAGACCAAGCGGGCGCTCGGTCCATGAATCTGCTTTAAGCTGGCTTGCATGCTACATCATGCTCCCCCACTTGAAAAGGATTCATCCCCGAATCCATATCAATATAAAGAGGCAAATCTGGGTGATAATCAACTAAGTCCGACACATTAAAAGTTGGGGAGATATTCCACCCATCCGGCAAATCCACCACAAAAGCATTATCATTAATCTTCTTCAAAATCTTGCATGGACCAATCTTCTTGGGATGAAGCTTATTATATGTACCTTGTGGAATACGCTCCCTGCGCAAATGGACCATGACTAAGTCACCAACATTGAAGACCTTTGACCGCCGTCGCTTGTCTGCATGAGCTCTGTACTTCGCGTTCGACGCCTCAATGTTCGTCTTCACTGCATTCTGAACTGCTTCAATCTTCTCTGCCATATGCTCAGCTGCAATGCTGTAACCCAGAAGCTTTGGCAAGGGAACCAAATCAAGAGTATGGGTGGGAGGCTGTTGATAAACAACCTCAAAAGGAGTCTTCTTCGTAGTACGATTGGGCATGTTATTGAAGGCAAATTCAGTAGTAGCTAAAACCAAATCCCACTTCTTGGGGTGATCACCACACAAACAACGAATCATCGAACCCAAAGTGCGATTAACCACCTCTGTCTGCCCATCCGTCTGCGGGTGAAAAGAACTACTAAACTGCAACCCGGTCGCGAAAATATGCCAAAAAGTACGCCAAAAGTGACTGAGGAATTTAGTATCGCGATCCGAAGTAATAGTCTTAGGGACCCCATGCAGACGAACTACCTCCTTAAAGAATAACCCGACAATATGAGCAGCATCAGAAGTTTTTCGACACGGAATAAAATGAGCCATCTTAGAAAAACGATCCACCACCATAAAAACTGAGTCATTAGATCTTTGGGTATGAGGTAACCCAAGAACAAAATCCATAGAAATATCCTCCCAAGGACCCGCGGGGACGGGTAGGGGTGTATATAATCCAGTATTCTGTGATTGTCCCTTATTAACCTGACAAACCATGCACTTCTCAACGAACTTGTGTGTGTCACGTTGAAGTTGGGGCCATAAATACCTCTGCATAACCAAAATGACTATCTTGTCTCGCCCATAATGCCCGGCGTGATGAACTTCAGAAATAAGACTCTCACGAACCGACCCCTGTGGAATGCACAATTTGTCCGTATAGAACAGAAACCCATCGTGTAAGAGAAGCAAGCCGGTAATACCACCATCGCGACAGTTGGCCCAGGTATCCGCAAAATCTGCATAGTCTCGTATAGCTCCTTCAAACAGTCAAACCCAATAACCACATTATGCATGGTCACCAATAAGATAGCCCGTCGACTCAAGGCATCTGCTACCTTATTCTGCTGTCCACTTTTATGTTGGATAACAAAAGTAAACTGCTGCAAATACGCCACCCAACGAGCAAGCATACGATTAAGCGACTGTTTACCATTAAAATATTTCAAGGCTTCATGGTCAGTATGAAGAATAAACTCGTGATGCAATAAATACTACTCCCAATGCTTGATTGCTTGAACCACTGCATAAAATTCCAGCTCATATGTTGTCCACTTCCATTTAGCCTCCTCCAATTTTTGACTCATAAAAGCAATCGGTTTCTTTCCTTGGAAAAAACTAGCAGTGGAGCACTAGTCAATTTTTCCTTGATTAAAAGAAAGCTAGCAGCTGCTTCATCACCCCAATGAAATTTCCCCTTCTTGAGACACTTAGTAATTGGGGCCATAATAGTGCTAAAATAACAAATAAAACGACGATAGAAAGTAGCAAGCCCATTAAAACTGCGTACCTCACTAACTGTCGTCGGTGTAGGCCATTCGCGAATAGCACGAACTTTATCTTCATCAACCTGAATCCCATCTGCAAAGACGACATAACCCAAGAAAAACAATTTATCTAACATAAAACAACACTTCTTGAGGTTAATAAACAACTGATTCTTCCGCAGTGCCTGCAAGACTGCGTGTAAGTGCTCAAGATGCTCCGCCTCTGTTTTGCTATAAATTAGGATGCCATCAAAATACACCACCAAAAATTTACCATTAAATGGTTTCAACACTTGATGCATCAACCGCATAAATGTACTAGGGGCATTAGACAACCCAAAAGGCATCACTAGCTATTCATATAACCCCTCATTTGTTTTAAAAGCGGTTTTCCACTCATCCCCCGGGCGGACACGCACTTGATGATAACCACTCTTCAAATCAATTTTGGAGAAAACCTTGGACCCATGAAGCATGTCCAACATATCATCCAAACGAGGAATAGGAAAATGATACTTCACTATTATTTTATTGATGGCCCGACTACCGATACACATATGCCAAGTGCCATCCTTCTTAGGAACCAGAAGGGCCGAGACTGCACAAGGACTCATACTGTCCTGAATATAACCCTTCTTCAACAAATCCTCCACCTGTTCTCGCAAGATATCATGTTCAGCAGGGCTCATACAATAGTGAGGGAGGTTAGGGAGGGAAGCACCAGAAACCAGATCAATGTTATGCTGAATATCACGTAAGGGTGGTAACCCAGTAGGCAAATCATCAGGCATAATATCACACAAATCATCTAGCACAGACTGCAGAGAAGTAGGGACCAAACTGACCTTGCCATCAATACCTTTACTAACCACAACAAAAACAACAGGACTATCTTTCAAATCCTCCACAAATTCACGAGCAGTACACAAAGAAACAATGGATTTGGGATTCGTTTTGCGATTAGAACTAGTGGATCGCAAAGGACAAAGATGATAACGAACCCCATCTTTTGTGAACTTAATAAAATTTCCACGCCCACTGTACATAATATTAAGATCAAATTTCCACGGGTGACCCAACAGAGCATGGCATGCAGTCATATCAACTATATCACACAATACTGCATCCCTATATTTACCAATGGAGAAAGGAAGAAGACATTGTTCATGTACCTTAATATTGCCCACATTGTTAATCCAGCCGACTGTGTATGGAGTTGGGTGTTTATGGACTTCAAGCTTCAATTTATCCACCAAACCCCGAGCTACTAGGTTCTCACTGCTCCCACTATCCACAATAATCACGGTGTCAAAATCTCTTACCTTCCCTTTGGTACCAAAAATATTATGCCTCTCCGGATTATACTCCTCCGTAGGGGTAGTCAACATCATTCTGCGAACCACGAGATACTCATGTAGTCCATCTTCATCAGCAACATCCCCATCTTCATCATTTAGATCAAACCGATATTTGTCTTCAAGCTCTTCTCCATCAACCTCGTCGAACATATCCCTATCAACCATGTTTACACCTTGGCGATTAGGACACTGATTAGAATGATGACCGAGTTGTTGACACCTAAAACACTTATTGTAGCGACCCCAAAACCCGTCCCTATTTATTTTATATTTTTGGGGATTTTTATTTGACTTACATGTGCATTTTATGTGTTGCATTATATTTTATGATTTGCATATCATATTTGATTATTTGTGTTATTTACTTAGTTAGTAAAAATAATGATTAAAGGAGTTAAATGATTAAGTTGAAACTTTAAGGTCTTTTGTGAAAATATAAGTTCAGGGGCTTAAGTGTTGACTTTAGAAGTCCAGTGACCAGTTTGTAATTTTGGGTAAAGATCTTTATAAACAAGTTGCTTCTCCTCTTTTCTTTCTCTGTATACTTTTCTTCTTCTGCAACATTCCTTCGTAGGTTAAGAAAGAAAAAGGTAAGTTCGACCCATTTCGATTTAATTCTTTTTATTTACTTACCCGTTTTAAAAACTAATTATATAAAAATGATCAGGGCGTCGAGTAGGTCATTTCTAGCCGGACAAAACTTATTTCAGCGATACTTTTTCGGGAACTAGGTAAGTTACTAATTCCCCTTTAAATGTTAAAATAGTCATATATGCTATATATGATACTCCTACTTGTTAATTTTGTGTTTTGGGTAATATTTGCTATACTTGAAATTTTGGGACAAAAAGAGTAAACTTTGGTTAAGTTTTTAGGCCTGCCGGGTGATGTGGGCGGCCGCCCAAAAATGGGTGTGCTGCCGCACATCTATCTGAAGGATTTTCTTCTTGGGACAGAGCATTTTGGGCGGCCGCACAGCCCTGTTTGGGCGACCGCCCAGTTGTCTGAAAAAGTTTAGAGTTTTCAACTAAGGGGTTTAGAGATCAACCTTGGTCTAGTTTTTGGGTAGTGTCCTAAAGTACTTAGATGATTGTTGTGGAATGTTAGTAATGGATTAAATGTCCTTTTTATGGACTCTTTATAAGGATTCTTTGTGTGCATCTTGTGATGTATTTGGCTTAGTTCCTTCTTGGATTAAATGCCCCGGGTTTTGTTTAGCAAGTATTCATTACTGTGCTTCTTGTTAAAAGTCCAGCTGGTCTTGTTGTGGAGTCAGCCAATGGAAGAGTTATAGTGGTACAGGTAAGTCCACTATAAGGTTTTCCATTGGAGCTTGTGAGTCAGGCGGTGGGAGAATTATAGTGGCACACAAGCCAAGTTCACTATAAGATGTCCACTGTGCCTTTTAGTTTCCCCAGTCCAGATTGGCCTTGGATGGGATGAATTGCTCCCTTTGGTGAGTATTTGGGTTATGACTTTGTGTCATATTTCCCTCTCTGGTTACTTGGTTCTATTGGTTCTATTGGTTGGTTTTTGGGATCCCGACGGCTTCAGCTATTTATGCTGCTCAGATGGTTTTCTCTGATGGGTTTCTCTGATGGTATTCTCATCAGTTATGGTTATTGGGTAAACCTTGGCTTTGGTATCCACCGGAGTGTGGGCAATGTGATAAAAGTGATTTATGAGTTGGTGTTATGTGATATACGCTATATGATTACTGTTGATATTGTTTCTTTATGATCATCATATCAGCATGTAACGTAGTTGCATTTTAGTAGGTTACTGAGATTTATTCTCATCCTTATTTGTTTACTGTTTTAGATAAAGGCGGGTCCAGGGGATAGGACACTCGGCACGGGAGGACGTTGGTTTGGTAAGAGTTGGGACTTGTTTTGTTGAAGGTTACATTATGTAAATGTAAACCTTTTTGGGTAGAGTACCTGTACTTTCTTATGGTCACATCTATTTTGGTAAACGTTGATGTATGTACATTTGTACAAAAGTTTGTAAGCCTTCGGGCTAAGTACTTTCGTTGTGAAAGTGTTTGTAAAAGTTTGTTTCAAGTTAAGTGAAGTCTTTGAACTTCAAGTGTGTTTTGTTCCACTTTCTAAAAGTATATTTTGAAAAATTTTCTAAAAAGGTTTTATAACGTCTTCCACTCGTGTCCCGAGCGTGGGGCCAAGTAGGACCACGGGTCTGGGGCGCGACAGTTGGTATCAGAGCTAGGTTGTAGATGGTCTAGAATGACTAAATGACCTAGGAGGGTAGCAGAGTATAGAGTGAGTAACGTTGAGTGTTTTATGCAGGTATTCATTAAAAATGGGTGAAACTGACAGAGATCAGGTCGGCTCTTCGGGGCAAGGGGATGCCAGAGAAGAGGCTCGAATTATGTTCCAAGGAATGTTCGAAGCAGCGATGAAAACTATAAATGATCAGAGGCAAGAAAGGGAACAGGTACCACCAAGATATGGCCTAGAACAGTTTCTGAAAATGAAACCTATGGAGTATGATGGAGAGCCCGGTGTATCTAAAACTGAAAGGTGGATTGAATCGATGGAAAAGATCTTTGATGCTTTGAGATGTTCGGAGGAAGATCAAGTCAGGTTTGCTACCTATAAATTGAATGGAGCGGCTGAGCATTGGTGGAAAGCTTTGAAAACAAAATGGGATGAGACTCATGTACCTTATACTTGGGAGAATTTTTTGGGAAAGTTCAAAGAACACTTCATTCCTCGAGTAGATCAAGACAGGAAGGAGATGGAATTTCTTAATTTGGAGCAAGGTTCTATGTCAATTGCTCAATATTCAGCTAAATTCTCAGAGTTGTCCAGGTATTGCACTCACCTACTAGCAACTGAGGAGAGGAAGGCTTCGAGGTTTGTGAAAGGTTTGAAAACCGTGATTAGAACTCAGTTAGTATCCCATAAGTTACAAGATTTTCAGGATGCAGTGGATCGAGCTTACCAGGTGGAGCATGACATTGAGGAACATAAAAGGAAGATGGAATTGTTAGGCGTTGGGAAGCAAGTTAGGCAACCACAACGTGGTGAGAGTAGAGGAAATCAAGGTGGATCTTCACAATTTAAAGGGTTTTCTCAAAGACAGTCAGGTAACAGAAATCAAAATAATACTTCAGGGAGTCAGAGTAGAGGAGTTTGTAATTATTGTCAGAAAGAAGGGCATTCAGAAGAGAGATGTTGGAAGAAGCAGGGCAAGTGTTTGAACTGTGGTCAGTTAGGACATTTTCAAAGGGATTGCCCTAAGTATAGGATGCAAGCATCGGGAAGTGTGGTTGGGTCCTCTCAGGGCCAGAAGAGGGATTCCTCAGGCAAGCCTAAGGTTCAGGGTCGTGTCTTTGCTATTTCTCAGCAACAGGCTTTGGAGTCCTCTAATGTGATAGGAGGTATTATTTCTGTGTCTAGTTTGAGGGCACGTACACTTATAGACCCTGGCTCATCGCATTCTTATGTGTCTGTGCATTTTGCTTCTCGATTGCATATGTCTTCTGAATCTCTACCTTATTTGTTAGAGGTGTCAACTCCTATAGGGGAGTGTTTGGTGACCAATGAGGTGTTGCATTCTTGTGATGTGCATATACGTGAGCATGTTTTACCTGCTGATTTAGTTATCTTACCATTACAAGATTTTGATGTTATCTTGGGTATGGATTGGTTGGGTAAATATTATGCGTCTGTTGATTGTGCTAATAAAGTGGTCACATTTTCTATCCCAAATGTTCCTAAATTTTCTTTTGAAACTGTTCCTTGGGGTAGAGAGATTCGAATTATTTCTTATATGAAGGCTAGAAAGTTGTTGAACCGTGGTTGTGCGGGGTATTTGGCTAGTGTTCTTGATACTACTAAAAGGATTCCTGATATTGGGGATGTGCCTATTGTTAAAGAATTTTCAGATGTATTTTCTTCTGAGTATGCTATGCCTCCTGACCGGGAAATAGAGTTCTGTATTGACTTACTTCCAGGTACGGCTCCTATATCTGAGGCACCTTACAGAATGGCCCCAGCTGAATTGAAAGAGTTGAAGGTTCAGTTGCAAGAGTTACTTGATCGAGGATTCATTCGTCCTAGTGTATCCCCGTGGGGAGCTCCAGTATTGTTTGTTAAAAAGAAAGATGGGTCCTTGAGGCTGTGTATTGACTACAGAAAGCTGAATCAGGTAACTATAAAGAATAAATATCCGCTTCCTCATATTGATGATTTATTTGATCAACTTCAAGGGTCAGTTGTCTTTTCAAAACTTGACTTGAGGAGTGGATACCATCAGTTGAAAATCCGTTCTGAAGACATTTTTAAAACTGCTTTTCGTAGTAGATATGGCCATTATGAGTTTCTTGTTATGCCTTTCGGGTTGACTAATGCTCCGGCTGTTTTTATGGATATGATGAATAGGGTCTTTAAACCTTATCTTGATACCTTCGTGGTTGTATTTATTGATGATATTCTGGTTTATTCCAAGTCCCGGGAGGAGCATGAACAGCATTTGCGAATGGTTTTATCTATTCTTCGTGAGAAGCAGTTGTTTGCTAAATTCAGTAAATGTGCTTTTTGGCTCAATGAAGTATCTTTTCTTGGGCATGTGATCTCCAATAAAGGTATATCGGTTGATCCATCCAAAGTTGAGGCTATTGTGAATTGGAGGAGGCCAGAATCAGTTACAGAAATTCGAAGCTTCTTGGGGTTAGCTGGGTATTACAGAAGGTTCATTGAGGGGTTTTCTAAGATTGCAACTCCCTTGACTCAGTTGACTCGAAAGAATATTCCTTATGTATGGGATGAAAAATGTCAAGCTAGTTTTGAAGAGTTGAAGAAGAAATTGACTACAGCTCCTATTCTCGCCCTACCTAATGGTAATGATGATTTGGTAATTTATAGTGATGCTTCTAAAGAAGGCCTCGGGTGTGTATTAATGCAGAATGGAAGGGTGATTGCATATGCTTCGAGGAAGTTGACTCCGAGTGAGCAGAATTATCCTACCCATGACATGGAGCTTGCAGCTATTGTCTTTGCATTACACAAGTGGAAACATTATCTCTATGGAGCAAAGTTTGAGATTTTCACAGATCATCAGAGTTTGAAGTATCTTTTCTCCCAGAAAGAGTTGAATAACAGACAACGAAGATGGATGGAGCTATTGAAGGATTACGATTGTACAATTTCCTATCATCCGGGCAAGGCAAATGTGGTAGCGGATGCGATTAGCCGGAAGTCTTATGTAGCTTCATTAATGGTGCGGGAATGGAAGATGTTGGAGGATGCTCGAGATTGGAGTCCTTATGAATCTAAACATGGAGCTATTTTTGCGAACATTCGAGTAATTCCAACTTTAGTTCAACAAATAAAGGAAGCTCAAAAGGATGACCCGGAATTGGTAAAGATTATGGATAAAATCAAGGAAGGTAAATTTGAGGATTTCTCACTCAGTTCTGAAGGAGTATTGACTTTCAGAGGTCGATTGTGTGTGCCTAATGTTGATGGGATTAAACGCCAAGTTCTTGATGAAGGCCATAAATCAAGGTATACTATTCATCCCGGGAGTACTAAAATGTATCAGAATTTGAAGCAACACTTTTGGTGGAATAATATGAAGAGAGAGATAGCGGATTATGTATCCAAGTGCTTAACATGTCAACAAGTTAAAGTGGAATATCAAAGGCCTGCAGGATTGCTTCAACCGTTAGAGATTCCGGAATGGAAGTGGGAACATGTTACCATGGATTTTGTGACAGGGTTACCTCGTACTCGAAGAAGGTTTGATGCGGTTTGGGTGATTGTTGATAGATTGACAAAGTCTTCTCATTTTCTACCTATTGAGATCGGTTATTCTATGGAAAAGCTTGCAACTTTGTACATTAATGAGATCGTGAGGTTACATGGAGTTCCAGTGAGCATTGTATCTGATCGTGACCCTAGATTCACATCTCGGTTTTGGCAAGCGTTTCAGAAGGCTTTGGGTTCAGAGTTGAGATTTAGTACATCTTTTCATCCTCAAACATATGGCTAGTCCGAGAGAACTATCCAGATTCTTGAGGATATGTTGAGGGCTTGCTCAGTGGATTTTTCAGATTCGTGGGATATTCATTTTCCTCTCGTAGAGTTTGCTTATAATAACAGTTTTCAGTCCAGTATTGGGATGGCTCCTTATGAAGCCTTGTATGGAAGGAAATGTCGGTCTCCTATCTGTTGGGATGAAGTGGGAGAAGCCAGGATTTGGGGTGTTCAGATGGTTAATGATTCAGTTGAGAAGGTTAAACTTATTCGAGATCGTTTGAGTACTGCCCAGAGTAGACAGAAAAGCTACGCTGATCATCGGAGACGAGATCTTGAGTTCGAAAAAGGTGACTTTGTGTTTTTGAAGGTTTCCCCTAAGGTGGGTATTCGAAGATATGGAAAGAAAGGCAAGCTTGCTCCGAGGTATATTGGTCCATTTGAGATTCTTGGAAGAGTGGGGGATCGAGCTTATCGTCTTGCTTTACCTCCTTCTCTTGATAAGATCCATAATGTGTTTCATGTTTCTATGCTTCGGAAGTATGTGTATGATTCTTCTCATGTTCTATCTGCGATACCCGAGAATATTGAGCCGAGTATGTCTTATGAGGAACATCCGGTCCAAGTCATTGATTCGAAGGTGCAAGAATTGAGAAACAAAAGTATCCCTCTTGTTCGAGTTGTGTGGAGGAATCACAATGTGGAGGAATCGACTTGGGAACTTCGGGAAGAGATCGAGAGGAAGTACCCTTGGTTGTTTGAGGGCCTCGGTAAGTAACCCTAAAATTCGGGACGAATTTTCTTTAAGGGAGAGTGATTGTAGCGACCCCAAAACCCGTCCCTATTTATTTTATATTTTTGGGGATTTTTATTTGACTTACATGTGCATTTTATTTGTTGCATTATATTTTATGATTTGCATATCATATTTGATTATTTGTGTTATTTACTTAGTTAGTAAAAATAATGATTAAAGGAGTTAAATGATTAAGTTGAAACTTTAAGGTCTTTTGTGAAAATATAAGTTCAGGGCTTAAGTGTTGACTTTAGAAGTCCAGTGACCAGTTTGTAATTTTGGGTAAAGATCTTTATAAACAAGTTGCTTCTCCTCTTTTCTTTCTCTGTATACTTTTCTTCTTCTGCAACATTCCTTCGTAGGTTAAGAAAGAAAAAGGTAAGTTCGACCCATTTCGATTTAATTCTTTTTATTTACTTACCCGTTTTAAAAACTAATTATATAAAAATGATCAGGGCGTCGAGTAGGTCATTTCTAGCCGAACAAAACTTATTTCAGCGATACTTTTTCGGGAACTAGGTAAGTTACTAATTCCCCTTTAAATGTTAAAATAGTCATATATGCTATATATGATACTCCTACTTGTTAATTTTGTGTTTTGGGTAATATTTGCTATACTTGAAATTTTGGGACAAAAGGAGTAAACTTTGGTTAAGTTTCTAGGCCTGCCGGGTGATGTGGGCGGCCGCCCAAAAATGGGTGTGCGGCCGCACATCTATCTGAAGGATTTTCTTCTTGGGACAGAGCATTTTGGGCGGCCGCACAGCCCTGTTTGGGCGACCGCCCAGTTGTCTGAAAAAGTTTAGAGTTTTCAACTAAGGGGTTTAGAGATCAACCTTGGTCTAGTTTTTGGGTAGTGTCCTAAAGTACTTAGATGATTGTTGTGGAATGTTAGTAATGGATTAAATGTCCTTTTTATGGACTCCTTATAAGGATTCTTTGTGTGCATCTTGTGATGTATTTGGCTTAGTTCCTTCTTGGATTAAATGCCCCGGGTTTTGTTTAGCAAGTATTCATTACTGTGCTTCTTGTTAAAAGTCCAGCTGGTCTTGTTGTGGACTCAGCCAATGGAAGAGTTATAGTGGTACAGGTAAGTCCACTATAAGGTTTTCCATTGGAGCTTGTGAGTCAGGCGGTGGGAGAATTATAGTGGCACACAAGCCAAGTTCACTATAAGATGTCCACTGTGCCTTTTAGTTTCCCCAGTCCAGATTGGCCTTGGATGGGATGAATTGCTCCCTTTGGTGAGTATTTGGGTTATGACTTTATGTCATATTTACCTCTCTGGTTACTTGGTTCTATTGGTTCTATTGGTTGGTTTTCGGGATCCCGACGGCTTCAGCTATTTATGCTGCTCAGATGGTTTTCTCTGATGGGTTTCTCTGATGGTATTCTCATCAGTTATGGTTATTGGGTAAACCTTGGCTTTGGTATCCACCGGAGTGTGGGCAATGTGATAAAAGTGATATATGAGTTGGTGTTATGTGATATATGCTATATGATTACTGTTGATATTGTTTCTTTATGATCATCATATCAGCATGTAACGTAGTTGCATTTTAGTAGCTTACTGAGATTTATTCTCACCCTTATTTGTTTACTGTTTTAGATAAAGGCGGGTCCAGGGGATAGGACACTCGGCACGGGAGGACGTTGGTTTGGTAAGAGTTGGGACTTGTTTTGTTGAAGGTTACATTATGTAAATGTAAACCCTTTTGGGTAGAGTACCCGTACTTTCTTATGGTCACATCTATTTTGGTAAACGTTGATGTATGTACATTTGTACAAAAGTTTGTAAGCCTTCGGGCTAAGTACTTTCGTTGTGAAAGTGTTTGTAAAAGTTTGTTTCAAGTTAAGTGAAGTCTTTGAACTTCAAGTGTGTTTTGTTCCACTTTCTAAAAGTATATTTCGAAAAATTTTCTAAAAAGGTTTTATAACGTCTTCCACTCGTGTCCCGAGCGTGGGGCCAAGTAGGACCACGGGTCTGGGGCGCGACACTTATCGCCATAAGATTTGGCATAAGGGTTAGGAGGTCGTTGTCCGGTAGTATTAGTAGCAGGATTGCATCGAGCTGTAGGGGCGGGGGTTATAGTTTTACCATCATCATTCTTAGCACCCGTAACTGGAGGTTGTGTGTGACCCGTATCAGGAAGACCCACAGAAGGTTGACTCTTGTTAATGGATGAAGAACCCTCTCCAAATTTCCTATACGATGTTGAAGAACGAAACGTAGATGACAACTGGCGTTCTACCTTTTTCGCTCTTGTAATGACCTCACTGACTGAATGAGTATCAAATAATTCTACCTGGTGTTGGATGGGAAGACGAAGACCCTCAGTAAATTGTGCTACTTGAAGTGATTCTGTTTCATTCACATCTGTGCATGCAGAACGTGCATGAAAATCGCGAGCATATTCATCAACTGTCCGATTACCCTGTTTACAAGCTAAAACCTTCCTATAAATCTCCTGATCAAAATCTTCGGGTAGAAAATGATCTTGCAATACAGTCTTCATGTCGATCCAACGTCGAATGGGAGGCTAATGGTTACGAACTCGCTGTCTCATCAATTGTGTCCACCATGCAGAAGCACCCCCACGTAATTTATATGCAACAAAAGGAACTTTACGATCCTCCTCAGTTTGCACTAACTCAAAATATTTTTCAACCTCAGAAATCCAATCAATAAAATCTTCAGTATTCAACTCACCAGAGAAAAACGGTATATCCGCCCAAATCTTGGGTCGTTGATCTGCCTGAGGCGCTGCCCTGGCCTCATTATATGCTCCTTCTCGGAAACCCCCATTAACCGGATCATCGCGGTGGAGG
This sequence comes from Campanula takesimana, assembly GCA_026119855.1. Taxonomy (NCBI): domain Eukaryota; kingdom Viridiplantae; phylum Streptophyta; class Magnoliopsida; order Asterales; family Campanulaceae; genus Campanula; species Campanula takesimana. The sequence continues at coordinate 1,914,277 of JAOWBW010000092.1, forward strand.
TGTTCTCCACGAGGATCTGCTCAATTTCTAGGATTTTCATTTCCACGACCACCAAAACCACGCTCTAACATTGCCAGAAGTTCTGCATGACGAGTAGCTACCTCCTGCGAAGCGGCGGCGGCCTGCGCCTGACTTTCCTGTACACTGGCTGTCAAAGCGGCGATGAGGTCCTTCATATCGTTGGCCATCATCCAAGGATCGTCCTTTTTTTATGCCAATTGATTTGAAACGCAGCGGAAAAAATAACAAGGATTGATCGAAATCAACCCTCAAGAACAAGGATAAAGATCCCTCAAACAATAATCCCCAAAGAGATTACTCTGCAAGCCAATTGAATGACTTAGGGTTTTACACAAGATGTGCAAAGGTTGCAATTGAAATAACATGATGAATGAATAATATTTACAAACCCTAAAATAGGTTTTAAACTTCCAAAAATGACACCAACAAAATACCAAAAATACCCTAAAAGTGTTCAACTTAGCGTAAATCGAAAACTGGAAAATTCCTGGCCTGACAACCAAGCGGGCGCCCGGTGGAGACTAGGCGGGCGCTCGGATTTTGACAGAAACTCGGAAAACTTGCAGCACCAAGTAAGCGGACGCTTGGTTGAGACCAAGCGGTCGCTCGGTCCACGAATCTGCTTTAAGCTGGCTTGCGTGCTACATCATGCTCCCCCACGTGAAAAGGATTCGTCCCCGAATCCACATCAATATAAAGAGGCAAATCCGGGTGATAATCAACTAAGTCCGACACATTAAAAGTTGGGGAGATATTCCACCCATCCGGAAAATCAACCACATAAGCATTATCATTAATCTTCTTCAAAATCTTGCATGGACCAATCTTCTTGGGATGAAGCTTATTATATGTACCTTGTGAAAAAATTTATGTTTAACAAGAATGGATATGAAAATTTAAGCCCAAGAAGAAGATGTTGATTAAATGTTATAGGAGTATGTGTTACTGTAACTACTACTCCCTCTATCTCAAAATAACTTGCACCATTTTAACCAAAATGATCAAATTAGTTACACTTTGACTAACAATTTGTAAAAGATTTGATGATTATAATAAAAATCCCAAATGGTGCAAGTTGTTTTGGGAAGAAAGGAGTATTTATTTTCATCAAGGTAACAGAGGATGCACTTACTCAACATATCATACTCACAACCTCTTTTCTATTCATAATACTTTTGAGTATTTATATTTCTTCTTTAATTCCCATCCATTCTCAAAATGGTGTAAGGAATTTTGGGATGGAGGGAACGTACATTACATTGACAGGCTAAACACATGTATACTAATGATCTAAATCACGTGCACAACACTGGCACTAAAAGAAACATATTACCTCCGTCTCAACTCAATGTACACAGTTTGACATTTTGGTCAACTTGATGGATCTTTGACTATAATTTTAAAAAAAAATCTGGATATCTCTATATAATTTTTAAAAATATTATTGACACTATTTCTAACGATGCAACAATAATATTTTTTAGAATTGTATAGGAATATCTAGATTTTCATGAAATTATGGTAAAAGTTTGATTGAGTTGACCAAATAAATAGTAAATGTGGCATAAAAAAATGGAAGCAATTGAATCAATATGACCTAAAAAACGTTGTTGTATGAATATTCCTGTAATGCTAAGCATGGAAATTGTTAAGTAATTGCATTCACTTGGTTGTGTTAACTACACAATTATTCTTCAATAGTCATTTGATTAAGGCGTGAGTTTTCTCATACACTGTGATCTACTTTGGTTTACTTCCATGGAAAGCTTTGAGACGTCATTGCATTCTGTTAGTACCTCACTATGTTATTAACCTAATTAATAACATAGTAAATTTGTTTTGATGAATAAATAATCATTCCAGTTGTTTATACAAAGCATATGAAAACCTGATCCACAGGCAACCCAAGAACAGATCCAACAGCTATCTATTCAGTTCATACACAAAACTGTTTAAGGATAAACCAATATTATTTACATCAAATGAACTGAATATATATCATTTCTACATTCATTTACACTCGTATGAATTACAGAAACCCTATTTACAATCAAGCTAAAGCATATCATCCAGTTGAAGCCCAGCAGCTATCCCAACAGCTTTCTGACTTTTCACTAATAGCTAAGACTCCAACTATCCAACAGCCATCTGAAAAGCTTCACAAGATTGAAGTATAAGTTATTCCAATAAATGGAACAGCCTATATAAGCAGCTTGATCATATCTGCAAACCCAACAACTATCTCCCCTTTATCAACAGCTCTTTCTCCTGAAGCTTTCCAATAGCTATTCACTCGAGCCAAATCCTTGAAGAAATAGTTATTTTGCTATAAAATAACTATTTAATTAATCAAGCATACAAACCCCCTCAAGCACCTCCAGCATGGACATCCTGCATAAAGAAATAAAGTATTTAGTCAAACAATACTTTACCCAGTCAAAGACTCAACTTTCTGCAAACCTGTTCCCCATGTGTTTCCTTGTTCCCCAACGGATATATTCATATCCTATATAAGAAAACACAATGGGCTGTTAGCTATGCCGCTTCTTCTACAACCCAAAAATCCCACTGCTGCTAAAACATTAACACCCTTCACCCCTACAGCAATTTGCATTACACCCCTGCAAATCTTGTGCCATCTAGCACCCAGTTACAACCCCCTTTAGACCCAGCTAACAACCAAGCTAATATTCTATAAACATACTTGTGTAATTTCTTTTCTTTTCTTTGTACAGCCTTAGTCAAAAGGCTTCCTTAATTGTAGTGACAATTAAGCAGAGGGAGTTCGAGGAACTTGCCTGTATCATTCATTGTAAGCTTATTAAGTAAGTGGATTATAGTGGATTGATCTCACTGTTGACTACAATGGGGGTGGATGTATGAGACGAACTAAACCTCTGAACCACTTTAAAACCCTTGTGTACTCTCTTGTCTTTACACTTAAACACACACTGCACACTATCTCTTTTGTTTCTTAACTTAATTATCTTCCGCTGCATAATTACTCTACACTTTTTATCTCAATAGCTAACTCCCCAAACCAGTTAGCTGTTCACTTGTTTTAACCAATCTGTTAATCTTAGTAAACAGGACCTTTCAATTGGCACCAGAGCTTGGATTCACCATAAAAAGTCTAACAACTTGTGAAAGATCTATTCAACCCACCATGCCTCAACCAAGAAGAAACAATGAGAATGACATACCACATATTGATGACTATGGATCTTTTGAGACTTATTCATCAAAAATTAAAACCTATCTAGATGCTAATAGCATATGGAACTGGTATGTCTTAAAACATGAAATAGAACCACCAGTTTAAGCTGAAACTAATGGAGGAGCAAGCAAAACCAAATCCCCTGAATCATGGACTGAATCTGAGAAACAACTAATGTCTGCTAACCTAAAAGTTAAAAATATTCTTCAAAAGAGTGTAAATGACTCCCTTGCTCAAGAAATAGCTGAAGTTACAAGTGCTAAAGCTGCATGGGACTTAATACACACTAAGTTCACTAAACACACAAGTTTCAGAACTCGGAATCTCTATAATTTACTCAGACAATTAGACAACTTTAAATTCTATCCTGGAGAAAAGGTCAGTGCTGCAAGACCAAGGTTTGAAGACCTTGTTAGAGCCATTTCAGACCATGGCAAAGCATTAACCCAAGCTGACCTATGCTTAAAGATATACTCAAACCTTCCCCAAGAATATGAGAAGGTGGCTCTACCTATTAGAGAAGGAGCTGAATGGAGCACCATGACAGTAGAACAATATTTTGGGAAACTTGAAGCTTATGAACTTAAAGGGATGATCAAAATTCAACCGGCACCTACTATATCCCAAACTCTTGCTATGGTTTCACAAGAGAAAAATCAAAAAGTGTTCACTCAACAGGACATTGATGTTCTGGTAAACAATGCCCTGCAAAAATTAAACATAGACCCCAAGCAAGAATCAAAGCCCATCTCTCAAGATGACATTCCCAGCCTGATATCTATGGCTGTCAGAAATGCCATGAGACATCAAAAGAAATCCTTTGATAGAAGATACACTCCATCATCCTCCAACCCACCTCAAGACACGGTAAAGAAAAGTGTGGAGTGCTATAATTGTGGAAAGCCAGATCACTTTGCCGCTGAATGCACTGAACCTAAGAAACAAAAAGATAACTCAAAAAGAATGACATACTCTAAAGAAGTTATTCATAGCTCGAGATGCAATTGCTACAACTGTGTCAAAGCTAAAAATAACAGAAATAAAGAACAAGTCATGCTTGCTGACTCATCTAGGTTCAGTGATGAAGATCTTGACTCATCTGACTCAGATTGTGATGAAGAAGAAGCACTACTGTGTCTTGTTGCCCAAGAAGATGAAGATTCTGACAATGAGGAAGATCTAGAGGCCTTAGCTGCTGCAGAACAACTAAAAGAGGTACATAATTTTAACTCACTAAATATTGATGGCTTTAAAAGTTTAGTCTGCACCCTGTTAATTCAAAAAAAAAAAAAAAACAAGACTCTAGCTTTGCCTCCCTCATCACTGAAAACCTTGAACAATAAAAAACCATTGAAAAACTTAAATCTTCAATTCTCATCCTTGAAACCACCAACAATGATCTAGAGAACAAGTGTCAGAAACTTCAAAGTGACATACATAGCTCAACAGCTAAGACTGATTGTTCAAAACCTCAAAAGGATTCTGAACTAGAAATGAGTACCTTGAAGGAAGAAAACAATGCCCTAAAAAGCAAGATTGATTCTTGGAACAAATCAAGCAATGCTCTATCTCTGTATCACTTCAATCAAAGACATCCTGGGGACAGATCTGGTCTTGGAGCTGAAAATCCCACTCTCAAAACTTATACTCCCCCAACTGGTAATAGGGCTATTGAGACAGTGGTCCTAGCTAGCCTCAAAACTTTCTCAACCAAGAAACCATCATATCCTATTCAAACAAAGGATAATGTATACAGAATGAGAAGTGAAAGTACCAAAAAGAATAAGTTAAGTGTGGAACCTCCCAAAAGTTCTCAATCTCAAGCCTCTACTAGTTCTGACAACACCAATAGTCAGAATAGAAGGCATGAACACAAGTCTGGAAAGCCTGGGAGGTCTCAACAGCCAAGACAAGCTGAACAGCCAAGACAAGCTGATCTGCTAAGACAAGCTAGACAGCCAAGAAAGGCTAGGCAGCATAATCCAAGGCAACATAGACAAAATTGGCAATATTCCAATGGAAAAAGTCATGCCTATCAGTCCCAAAGACCTTCTCCCAGATCATCACACCATTCATTTCATTCTCAACAGCCATCTTACTTTCACCAACCTAACTACAGAAAACAAACACTATACAATACCAGAAACACATATGATAACCCTTAATCCTTCGCTTTGACTCCCTACATGATGCAGATCATGTCTTACTACAACACCCTTAACCAGTTCTTCAAAAGGAGATCAGATGGCAAGGCTAGGGTCCCAAAGAAAATCTAATCCTTTGGACCCAAAATAATAAAAGGGTACCATAATTTTTAAATTTTTTTTGTAGGTTCCCTGTACAGGTATATGGTATTTAGATAGCGGCTGCAGTAGGCACATGACTTATAACAAAGAATGGCTTCAACAGCTATCTCCAAAGAATGGTCCCAATGTTACTTTTGGTGACAATTCTCAAGCAAGGGTAAGAGGATCAGGAAATTTAGTGACCAAGGAGATCATCTTCACAGGCGTTTCATATGTTGAAGGCCTGAAGCACAATTTGATTAGTATTAGTCAAATTTGTGACAAGGGTTACCATGTTGTCTGCACCAAGGACCTTTGCCAAGTCAAAGACAGTAACAACAAGGTTATTCTTACAGGAGTAAGAAAGAAGAACCTCTACTGTCTACACTTTGACGTTGTACAAACCTCTACTGCCCAATGTCTCTTATCCTATAGCCAATCAGACATGTCATGGCTGTGGCACAAAATACTTGCTCACCTCAACCTGAAGACCATCTCAAAGCTCTCCAATTCCAACCTAGTCAAAGGCCTTCCCAAAATTCCATTCAAGAAGGATAAACTTTGCAAAGCTTGTCAGTGTGGAAAACAAAAGAAGACCTCTTTTTCAGCCAAAACCAGATTGGACACCAATCAGCCATTGGACCTTCTACATATGGATTTATTTGGTTCTATCAGAACCAGATCTCTAGGTGGAAAAAGATACTCACTTGTGGTTGTTGATGACTTCACAAGATTCACTTGGATCATTCTCTTCGAATCCAAAAGTGATACCCTTAGAAATCTCTCTCAGCTGTTCAACAAAATTCAGAACTTTAAAGGACTGTCAATCAAGAAAATAAGGTTTGACCATGGAACAGAATTTGAGAACACTGGTGTTGATTCCTACTGCAATGAAAATGGTATTGATCATAATTTTTCAGCCCCTATAACTCCCCAACAAAATGGAGTAGCAGAAAGGAAGAACAGAACCATATGTGAAGCAGCTAGAACAATGCTGTCAGAACATAATTTTCCTAAGTATTTTTGGGGAGAACCTGTAACCACTGCAGTCTATGTCCAAAACAAGTCTCTCATCAACAAGTACCACATGAAGACTCCATATGAACTATGGAATGGAAGAATTCCAACTATATCTTACTTTCATGGTTTTGGAAGCAAGTGCTACATTCATAACAATGGGAAGAATAACCTGGACAAGTTTGATTCAAAGGGTGATGAAGGAATCTTTCCTGGTTATTCTATCACTAGCAGAGCATACAGAGTATACAACAAAAGGAGACGTGTTGTAGAAGAATCAACTCATGTTGACTTTGACGAAAACAATGATCAAAACAACACTGACTTGTGTGATTTTGATGAATCCATTGGTAATTCTGATACCCTTCCAAAATCAACTCCAACTAGAAATAATCCTTCATCCTCAAAAGCAATCATCAGCTATCTCCCTTATGTCCTTCCCAAAGACATTCCAGTCAACCAACTAAAGCTCAACAGCTTTCCCACTCCCAACAGCTATCCTACCCTCAACAGGATAGATGAAGAAAATGAAAGTTGTTCAGTCATTCTTCCTCAACCTACAACTCCTATCCCAATCACTAATGATGATGACCTTGTCATTACTCTGCCCATCTCCACAGATCCCATTCCTGAAGGCACACCCTTCTATGATATCTTCATGAGTGCTTTCATTTCTCAAATGGAACCAAAGAAGATCCATGAAGCCCTGTAAGATGCAGACTGGATAGAAGCTATGGAAGAAGAACTTGAAAAATTTGAAAGGAATAAAGTATAGAGACTTGTTCCTAAACCAAGAGGTCAAACTGTTATTGGTACCAGATGGGTCTTTAGAAATAAAATGAGTGAAGATGGTACTGTAGTAAGAAACAAAGCTAGACTTGTTGCTCAAGGATACAGACAGGAAGAAGGAATTGATTATGATGAGACCTTTGCACCTGTAGCAAGACTTAAAGCAATCAGATTGTTCTTGGCATTTGCATCATTCAAGAAAATGAAGGTTTTCCAAATGGATGTCAAAAGTGCATTTCTGAATGGAGTTCTAAATGAACAAGTATATGTTTCTCAACCCCCTGGATTTGAACATCCCAAATTTCCAGACCATGTATACAAGTTGGATAAAGCCCTGTATGGTCTGAAGCAAGCCCTAGAGCATGGTATGATACTTTGTCTAAATTCCTTCTCATTAAAGGATTTACCAAAGGACACATTGATAATACCCTGATCATCAAGAAATATGGAGAAGATATACTACTCATTCAAGTTTATGTAGATGATATCATCTTTGGTTCATCTAATAAACAACTGTGCAAAGAATTTGGAGATCTTATGCAAAAACAGTTTGAAATGAGTATGATAGGAGAACTAACTTACTTTCTTGGTCTTCAAGTCAAACAAATGAAGGATGGAATCTTCATTAACCAAGCTAAGTACACAAGAGACATGATCAAGAAGTTTGATATGCAGAATGCCTCAACAGCTAAGACACCTCTGTCTACAACAACCAAACTTCATGCTGATATTGATGGTCAGAGTGTTAATCAAACACTATACAGAAGCTATATAGGATCTCTTCTATATGTTACTACTTCAAGACCTGACATCATGTTTAGTGTATGTCTCTGTGCAAGATTTCAAGCCAATCCCAAAGAATCTCACCTTGCTGCTGTAAAAAGAATTTTGAGATACCTTAAGGGAACCCCAGATTATGGCTTGTGGTACCCAAATAAATCACCATTCTCACTCATTGGTTTCACTGACTCAGATTATATTGGATGCAATCTGGACAGAAAATCAACAAGTGGTGGATGCCAATTCACTGGATCAAGGATTGTATCATGGTCTAGCAAAAAGCAAACCTCTGTAGAAACCTCAACAGCTGAGGCTGAATATGTTGCAGCTGGTCTCTGCTACTCACAAATTTTGTATTTGAGAAGCCAACTTCAAGATTTTGGAATAAACTTATCTAATATTCCAATTTTCTGTGATAACTCAAGTACCATTGCTATGACTGAAAACTCTGTTCAACACTCTAAAACCAAGAATATTGAAGTAAGACACCACTTCATTAGAGATCATGTTGAAAAAGGGAATATCAATCTTGCAAAAGTTGGTACTGAAGACAATGTTTCTGATATACTGACTAAGGCTATGGATGAAAAGAGATTTGAACTTTTGAGAGCAATGTTAGGAATGATTAACTTGCCTAAGTAAAAGGAAAAAATTGAACTTCATTCATTAAAACTGAAAACAGTACATAAAGGAAGATAGCTGTTCAAAGAGCCCCAACAGCTATCTATCCAGAAACATAAAAAATCAGATCCTATGATGTCACAACCTCCATCATAAGGACCAAAACTACCTACCCTACTATCTTTTGCTACTCTTGTACTAGCAGCCCTTCTTCAGTTAACCCTCCTTCTCAAAACACTCTCTTCTGAACAGCTAAGCAAGCAAAATAAGCTGTTCAAATCCAAATGTCCCCTACTCTCATGTTCCTGAACCCTCAGCAGAAGTGTCATGCTGATTCTCCCCTCCATATGATCTCTCCTTGGTAGCTTGACTAGTTTCCCCATACCTCTCCAACCATATGGGATGCCTCTTCAAAAAGGGATCAATAGAGGTAACTGAATACTGCAAAGGAGGACCCATAGTTCTTGGCCACCATTCCTCTATAGCATCATAAGGAGGCATATCTTCCAAAGGAGAAATAAAGCTGAAAGATCCTGAGGTCTGCTCACTCTCAATAGCTATCATAGCCATTTGTGAGTCTGGGCCCCTCTCTTCACTTTCAGTAACTGGAACTAGGCTACAACACTTCATATACTGCCTAAAAAGCTGTATATGAGTTCTTTTGGGAACCTGGCTAACTCCATTAAAGTTATCACATCCACCTTCCAACACTGTCATGGAAAGTGAATCTCTTGAAACTGGGGTAATAACCCTTGGCTTTTCAACCACAGGAATCTGTTGTGTCTGAACAGCTAACTGATTTTCCTGGTGCATCAACTTTTCCAATAAGATCCTTCTCTCTCTTTGTATCTCTCTCCCCTCCCTGCCAATGTTCTCTGCATCATGACATTTGAATCCCTCTTCTTTCATCAACTCCCCTAAAGTAAAAACCTTCTTAACTTCAGAATATGGAACCTTGCTTTTACTGCCTTCTCCTACACTCATTTCCTTCCCAAATAACTTAATACATGTCCTCCCCTGCTCCTCTCTTACTTCTTTTTTTTCCCTTTCCTTGAGACCTCTCAATCTGAATCAATCTCTCTCTTTCTACCATCATAAAAGCATCCTTCTCCATCTCACATTCCCTTTTTCTCTTCTCTCTCTCCCTCAATTCATCACCCTTTAAATGATGACCCAAAGGGAGCTGATCAACTTCATCCTGCAAGGAATGATCAGTCTGTACCTTATAAGACCTAAACTCTCTTTCAAACTTCTCTCTCTGACTCCTCATCACTAGGAATTGTAAAGACAAGTTTCCTAACTGATTGAGCCATTTTGCTCAGACTATACTTAGAGAAACTTCTACCCATTTTCAGAAGATTAACTCAGTATACCTTCAACAGCCAAGCTCCTGCATCTTATATAACCAAAGCATTTATGTTAGTCCATAACAAGGCACAACCATATGGTCAGCTGTTGATAAATTCAAGTTCAAAATATATGAACTGATTTGACTCTTAAAATTATATCATTGGAGGGTTTATGAGGCAAGGCTAAGATGTGATGGTCAATATTAATTTGAAAGAGTGCTAAGTTAGCCAAACTGAAGTACTCACCTTCTTTCATTTAATAGCCGCCCACATTTTATGGATATAAATGGAATAACATTCATATCTCATTCTATTTACTGTTCATATGTACAGTAACAGGAGTTAAGAGTTACTTCCTCACTCTTTTTCATTTAACCCCCTGGACATTCAAAAAGAATTACAAGCACCCTCGCTCAATTTTTGTTAAATGAACAGTTCAGTATTCTTGCCGGTCACTATTCATAACGGCTATAATAACTCCCCACTCTCCCCACTCTCCCTTCTCTCCAATAATAGTAACCGTTGTACCCCACATCTTTAAACCTCGATATTTTCACTCTCTCAACAATTCTTCGTCAAATTTCATCTCTCTCGCATACTCTGTCTTCTTAAACCCTAATACTCTGTTTTATTTTCCTTCTCAAAAATCAATGGCTCTCTCTGATGATTGTCATGGTTACTATATTGAATCCGATTTCTTTGAAGATGATGTTGGTCAGTTAGTCAAAAGAATCCTTGAAAATAATAGCCTCATCACCATGCTTACTGCTCAAAACCCCATCCTTGAGAATGCCTGTTTGGAAGGTTATTCCAAAGGGACCCGACTTGATAGTGGATCTATCCGGTGTGTTTTCCAGGATGTGATTATGCTCATCAATCCTGAAGATGTCGTAACCACTTATGCAATGATCAATTCCCGTAATCTTCTGACCAACCCTTGGAGCAAAGATCTTGAGTCTAATTTTAAAGGTCTGTATGAAGGATTTACTAGCCAAAGAATTGAGAATTATGACTCTGTGAAAAACAAAGCTTTATTCAAAAAGAATCTGTCCATCAACAACTCTGCACTTAGTGATGTGGTAATCAAAGGGATGTTTGGGAAACAGTCCTCATTAGACCAACTAAGTTCTGCAGAATGGAAAGTGGCCCTTGGCCTAATTCAAGGGAATATAAATTGGTGCAGAGTGATGCTAGAAAACTTCAACCTACTAAACTCTCCATCAACTCTAAAACCCTCTGTGAGATCAACCAAGCCCAACCTTTTCAGATTTATGAGTGGAATTCTTGCTAAGAAACTAGCAACACACTGGGTTGCTTCCCTAGAATCAAGGTGGTGTTCAGTGGTTTCACTTAGGAAATCAAAGAAGTTTAACAAGAAAACTGTCCCTCTCAAAGGATCTAAGGAGGGAACAACTAAGACAACTCAACAGCCATCTAGGGTTAGAACCACAAGAAAAACCAGATCAAAGGATGTACATGATATTGAAGAATCCTCTTCTGCTGACTCTGAAGGGACCCCATCAGCTGAGCAATCACCAGGAAGGGAGCACAGATCCAAGAAGAAGTTTGACACTCCAACAACTATCTCACCATCAGCCAGTCAAACTACTCCCCCAGCTCCTGTTCAAAACCCTATGAGGATCACAAGATCAAAAGCTATGATTGGGCTTCCAACAGCTGAGCCTTTTTCTGCTGCTCCAGTACACAAAAGGCCAGCAGCTAAGAAACCAAGATTGAATAAGACAGTTGTCAAAGGCAAAGAAAAAGGAAATTTGGTGATTCTTCATCCTCATCCTCAAGTGAGTCAGAAATTCTTGGTCCTAAAGCCTCAACTCCTCCAGTTGAAAGCCATGAACACACTACTGCCTCTTGGGAATTAGTCAGACCTGCAGGGAGCAATGCCACTGAAATCTTCCTTGATAATGAAACCATTCAGAGTGAAGGAGAACCTGAAGTTCAAAAAGCTTCTCAATCAACTGAAGTGATTAATTTGGAAGAGGTAGATGCAGCTGATCAATTAACCATTCAACAGCTATTGGATGAAACAAGAAGAGAAAAGCTTGCTGGAACAGTCCAAATGCATGAAGACCCAGCAACTGAAGAGCCAGTTCATGAATCCAGTTCAACAGCTAAGACCACCTCCTCAACAGCTGAGGTACCTACAGTCCCAACAGCTAAGGTATTCTCTTCTTCTGAGTCTGCTGGTCCATTCTATATAAAGAGAAGATCCAAAAGACAAAGACTCTCATCCTCTCCCTCCCCTACTCATACCTCTAACTTTGATCATGCCTCTGCTATTCAAAGCATTCTTCACCTTAAAAATTCCATTCCCCAAACCAACCCTCCTGTTGAAACCTCAAGGGGGAACTTACCTAGTCCAGACACTACTGTCAGGTCAAGGGGGAACTCTCCAACTCTTGAAACTGTCCCAACAGCTAAGCCACTAGTCTCTACTGTTCCCATTTCACTAATTCAAACTACCATTTCTCTTCCTCCACCTAGCTTTGTCCCTCCTGTTCTCAATCCAAAAATCTTAGAAATTATCAAAGACACATCAATTTCTAATCTTTCTGAAGAGAACACATCCTCCTTGTTTGAATAGCTATCATCTCAGTTTTCAATTCTTCATGAATGGGAATTTATCTTCTCTCATCTCATATCTAACAACCTTCTGGAATGCATTTATACCCCCTCCTCCCTTGTTTACGCTCTATGCATTCAGTATGCACAATTTGTGTATTACTCCCTTCTTTCCAGAAAGAGCTGTATCATGGGATTGATTGTCAAAAACCTTTATCCCATCTCCTCTGTTTATCCTCAACACCTTCCACCTTCTCCTCCTGCATTCTATAAAAAGTCCAGGTCTCACCTTTCAAACCTACCCCTTAACTTTGATCCATTCAAATACACTCCTCCTTACCATCTCACCTTCACAGACTTCAATCAATTTTCTGCCACCCTAATAAAACAACTCAAAACCTCCTTACTAAGAAAACTTGATGATGTCTCTGAATTCATCCTGCTCAAAGGTAAGAATCCTCTTCCTCCATCTCCTCAACAGCCATCTCATGCTATCTTTCCTCAACCTCACTCCAACAGCTATCAAAGACCACCCACACCCTCTCAATCACCCTTTTTATCTCATCCTCACCTTCAGCCTCCTAAACATCCCTCCAAATCAACCAAGCAAAGACCTGCTTCTCTTTACAAGGACACCCCTTTTGGAGTTTCTCTGAATGAAGAATCAATGAGTCCTCAGCAGCTAAAGGCTTGGATTGGACAAAGGCTACTGCCCAATTAAATTCCACTCACCAAAAGTCAACTTCTGACTAGGCAAAGTGTGGACTATCAGTACAACTCTATGATGAGCCTTGCATGGAACAATGAATGGTTCTACAGAAGATATGATCTAGCAAGGAGAACTGCTCTGACCAAGGAAAGAGAGGAAGTAGAGAAACTTATGAATTTCTAGCTTGTATAGATGTTTATTAGGTTTTATCTACTTCTATACTGTAAGCTATTCAAACCTATCTTGTATATAATTCCCGTGCTTATATTTAACTATTCTTGCCTTGTATGCAAAAGAATTCCATCAAGAAGTCTACATCTTCATTGGTATCTCTTCTCTTTAGCATATTGTCTGCAGGAACATATATGATTTGTATTTCTCAAAAAAGGGAAAATTAGCTAAAATTGTGGTTATTCAGATGATGGGATAGTCAAATCTTCTATCGTGTAATACTTTTGTTACATCTCTCTAGCCGCCCTTGTGTTAAGGAAATAAATGAAGTTCCCATTACCCCCTTTTGTCTTTAAAAATGATCTTTTTAATCCAACCTATTTTCTGTGAACCATAATGGGCTTTGCCGTTCAAAATTCTTAACGGCTACTTGTGATCTCATCAATTCCTCTCCCTCCTTTATATTAACCGTTGCATCCTTCATTGTTAGATCTTAACCTTCTCTCTCTCCTTTTGTAATTTTAACCCCTCTTCAAACATTAGATCTTAACTGCCCAATTTCGGTGGCAGTGACAAGACAGGAGCAATTTAATCTTCCCTTGTTTCAATAGTAACCGTTACAACCTTTCATCTCTTCTAATCCTCCTCTATAAATCTCCTTTGCTTTAAAACCTCTCATCCTTATCCCTCCTAAAAATCATATCTTCGTTTTCTTTCAAAACCCTAACTCTCTCTGTTTTTCAATCATGGCTGCTCCCATTAGACAACCTGAAACATCTGATGATGCTTTTGGATACTACATAGAGGATAACTTCCTTCAAGGAGAAACTGGTGCTTTCTTCCACAGACTTCTTGAAAACAATCACTTGCTCTCCCTGCTCACTATCAATCCCCCAATCCTTGACCATGCCTGTCTTCATCTCTACAACACTGGAGTGTGACATCCTGATCATTCCATCTCTGCCATGTTTGGAAATGAAGAGATTGTTATCACTATTCTTGATGTCAGTATTCTCTTTGACATTGAGATAAGTGAATACTTTATAACAAACCTATGGGACCCTGCCATCGAAATAGACCTTGCTCCCCTCTATAGAACCTTTACTGGTCGAGCCAATTTTGAAGCCCTCAAGCATCAGCCTGTCCACAAAAGGGATCTATCCCCCGAGACATTCTATCATATGTGATATTGTTCTCAAAGGACTTTGTGGCAAGAGATCCTCCCTTGATCAAATGAGTGTCTCTGAATGGAAACAGGCTTTAGGTCTTCTTAGGGGAAGAATCAACTGGAGCCCTATAATGTTGGAAAACTTCAATCTAAAAAACTTCCCCTCCTCCTTCAAGGGCATCAAAAGATCTAGGCAACCTAATTTGTTTAGGTTCATGTCCACAATCCTTCTTGAAAAATTTCGAGAAGTGGTTCCCTTCTGGAATCTACAAAGTGAATGGCTCCTCTGCTGTGATGCCAGCAGATCCAAGAAGTTTGATAAAAAGACCTCAAATCTCAAAAAGAAGAAGGGAATAGCTGCTGAGGGGGAACCTAGTCACCAACAGCCACCAGCTGAGGGGGAACAACACCAAGGACCCCAAATCATTTAGTTGTCTTCTGATTCCTCCTCCCTATAGATATTTGACTAGGTCACTTGTACAAATACCTAGGCCAATGCTGTTATTTTGCCCCCCCCCCCACCTGTTTGAACAGCTATCCCTTAAAGCCTCTTAGTCTACTAAACAGTATGATGTACTTTGTTTAACTTTTCCCTTCACCTCTACTACCCTGAGTTGTATTGCTCTCTTCTGTGAATACTAATCATGTTTATATGAAAAATGACCTAATTAAGAAGATCCCATCTTCATTAGTTTTTTTTTTTTTTATCATTTAGCATATTTGTTTTGCAGGAACTGATTGTTATTTATTTACCAAAAAGGGGGAAATTTCTTAGTACCTCACTATGTTATTAACCTAATTAATAACATAGTAAATTTGTTTTGATGAATAAATAATCATTCCAGTTGTTTATACAAAGCATATGAAGACCTGATCCACAGGCAACCCAAGAACAGATCCAACAGCTATCTATTCAGTTCATACACAAAACTGTTTAAGGATAAACCAATATTATTTACATCAAATGAACTGAATATATATCATTTCTACATTCATTTACACTCGTATGAATTACAGAAACCCTATTTACAATCAAGCTAAAGCAGATCATCCAGTTGAAGCCCAGTAGCTATCCCAACAGCTTTCTGACTTTTCACCAACAGCTAAGACTCCAACTATCCATCAGCCATCTGAAAAGCTTCACAAGATTGACGTATAAGTTATTCCAATAAATGGAACAACCTATATAACCAGCTTGATCATATCTGCAAACCCAACAGCTATCTCCCCTGTATCAACAGCTCTCTCTCCTGAAGCTTTCCAACAGCTATTCACTCGAGCCAAATCCTTGAAGAAATAGTTATTTTGCTATAAAATAACTATTTAATTAATCAAGCATACAAACCCCCTCAAGCACCTCCAGCATGGACATCTTGCATAAAGAAATAAAGTATTTAGTCAAACAATACTTTACCCAGTCAAAGACTCAACTTTCTGCAAACCTGTTCCCCATGTGTTTCCTTGTTCCCCAACGGATATATTCATATCCTATATAAGAAAACACACTGGGCTGTTAACTATGCCGCTTCTTCTACAACCCAAAAATCCCACTGCTGCTAAAACATTAACACCCTTCACCCCTACAGCCATTTGCATTACACCCCTGCAAATCTTGTGCCATCTAGCACCCAGTTACAACCCCCTTTAGACCCAGCTAACAACCAAGCTAATATTCTATAAACATACTTGTGTAATTTCTTTTCTTTTCTTTGTACAGCCTTAGTCAAAAGGCTTCCTTAATTGTAGTGACAATTAAGCAGAGGGAGTTCGAGGAACTTGCCTGTATCATTCATTGTAAGCTTATTAAGTAAGTGGATTATAGTGGATTGATCTCACTGTTGACTACAGTGGGGGTGGATGTAAGAGACGAACTAAACCTCTGAACCACTTTAAAACCCTTGTGTACTCTCTTGTCTTTACACTTAAACACACACTGCACACTGTCTCTTTTGTTTCTTAACTTAATTATCTTCCGCTGCATAATTACTCTACACTTTTTATCTCAACAGCTAACTCCCCAAACCAGTTAGCTGTTCACTTGTTTTAACCAATCTGTTAATCTTAGTAAACAGGACCTTTCACATTCTAAAAGATTCATATGTTTAATGTTTCGGAAAAACTGATTATCACAAGAACAACTATAAATTCTTTAAACACTTTCAAAACAAAAGTATCAAATAATACAATATTTATATAAAATAATTAACTAAAAGGCATATTACAAAATTCTTGAACATAAAAATTTAAAAAATTATGGACTAAAATAATTTACTACTAACAATTAAAACAAAATCCTCATACTAAATATTAAGATCATATAAATGAAATTTTGATTATGTACAACAGAAATATAAACTTACCAAAATCAATCCAATATAAGGGTTGCAACTTTTAAACAATAAACGTAACCCTAATCAAGAAAGACCTTCATAGTTACTACTACTTCCAAAACATATAATAAAATGTTCCGAATCATATAATTTCAAGTTCTAAATATAACATCCAAAATCACCGAATTGGAATTCTTGTACCTCTACCGCATCCAAGATTCACCCGTACCTTCCGCCTCGCATGTTTAACTTGAAATTAACAGACCCAACTCCAGCTTCCTTTTCAAGATCTCGATATTTGTCGATGGGGCTTCGAATTTGAACTCATTCACCTTTGTTCTCACTTCTTTTTCATTGGTGACTGAAGGCTTCGGGTTTCCTAGGGGAGCTACTCCCTCTCCCTCCCCCCCCCCCTCTCTTTTTGTTTTTGATCTTTAACTTAATCTTAAGACTTTTGGGTTGAGGAGTCGCTTTTATTACTTCAACTTCAAAATCGTGATCATTGGCTACTTCTTGATTCGTCACCAATGACTTCGGGTTTCCAACTGGAGCTTCTCCCTCCTCTTTCTTCTTATTCAACTTGATCTTCAAGATTTTACGTTGAGGAGCTGTTTTTAATGCTTCTTCTTGTACCGCATTGGATTTTTCTTGATTGAAAATCGACTGAATTTTCATGGATCATCAACCGTCTTTGACATGAGTATATTGACAAGGTGTGACCTACGGATCATAAACTCGTCTGGATACTTGGCAGCAGCCATATCAATGGCCGAAAGCATGACGTTAAAAATATCATCTGAGGAGCCGTCGCGAATAACATTATTGGCCAATTTCTTGAACTCCATCTCCTTAGAAAATCAGCAAAAGATGAATGCAATCCGTCTCTAAAAACAATGAGAAGGGACTGCGTGAGTGAGAGAAGAAGAAGAAAATAGGGTTTTGACTTGTGAGTGATTGAATTCAACGTAAATGAGATGGATAGGTAGGGAATGGGGATAAATAAATAAATAAGCTAGTGAACCGACTTTGAAAGTTAGATTCCTAACGGGATTCTGACTGCTGTGGAGTGGACTTTCCTGATTTAAATGTTTTGAGTCTTAAGTGGATTTTTATTTCCGGCATTTAATTAACATGTTATATAGAATATAATAATTAGTTTATTGTTTTATTGAACAACATAATTCTAACAAATCAAGCAACTTAACTAAAAAAATGAATAATCAGTACATGTAGACAGATATTTGATGTTGTAACTAGTACTACAATTTAACTTTATTTTCTTATTTATTTTTTTTAGTTATAAGGGAGTCATTTGTAATTTTAATCAGTTTTAAATACTAAATATTATGTTAAATATTTATACTTTATCCATCTTAAACAAATACTCATATTTTGACTTTGAATTATTTTGTCAGATTAATTGATTTTTTACTCGTAAGTACCGAAAATTTTATTAATTTTATGAAATTATAAAAGTGATTATTGACAATATTGTAATTTTGAATCAGTAGAATATTTTAATGGGCCGGTCTCCTGTGCTGCGGTTGCACCGTGCGACAGGAGCCGACCCTCCCCCTTTTTTTCTTTTTTTTCTTTTCTTTTTTTTTTTTCGCCACTCCCAACCTTTTTTTCCTCCCAACAAAAGTAACACTTATTATAACGAAATGTAACACTTTTTTCTTTTCAAATGTAACATTTTTTTTTCAAAATGTACCACAATTTTGCTGCAATACATTAAAGATAACATAAAGATTGACAACTAAACTAATGTCACATTTTTTATAAAGGAATGTAACACTCTTTTTTTCTAATGTAACACTTTTTTTTTTCAAATGTAACACTTTTTTTTTTAAATGTACCACAATTTTGCTGCAATAGATTAAGATAACATAAAGATTGACAACTAAACTAATGTCACACTTTTTATAAAAGAATGTAACACTTTTTTTTCATATGTAACACTTTTTTTTTGTAAATTAACATAAGATTAACAAACTAAACTAATGTTACATTTTATAAAAAATGAATGTAATATATTTTTCCTCAATTGTAACAGATTATATTTTTAAATGTAACATTATATCTGAAAATGTAACAATTTTTTATTGAGAAAGTAACAATTGAAATGCAAACCCAATTACATATATATATATATATATATATATATGGTCTTACTCCAATGAGAACCATAAGTGTGTGAGAACCGTGAGAACCATTAAGAGCCTTTGGATTAGAAATAGATGAACGGTCCAGATTAGAGAAGGAAAGAAAAAGACACGGTGGCAATTTTGAAATTAAAGGAGACGCGAGGGCATAATGGTCATATCACTTTAAAAACATAACGCGCGCCGAAGTCGGGAAAGGCGAGTTCCATAGATACAGAAGGTATTTCCTACTGTATCCAATGTTTACTTGGATACATTTAGGCAAAAACTAATGTATCCAATGTTCACTTGGATAATTCATTGGATACATTAGGTCAAAACTAAATGTATCCAATGTTTACTTGGATACATTTAGGCAAAAACTAATGTATCCAATGTTCACTTGGATAATTCATTGGATACATTACTTGGATAAATTAGGTCAAAACTAAATGTATCCAATGTTTACTTGTATACATTTAGGCAAAAACTAATGTATCCAATGTTCACTTGGATAATTCATTTGATACATTAAGTCAAAACTAAATGTATCCAATGTTTACTTGGACATTTAGGCAAAAACTAAGTGTATCTGTTGGTCCCAAAGGGGCAACAAGGGTGTGAAAAATCGCTAGAGGTGGGGGTGAATAGCGTTTTAAAATTCTTTTCAAACCCTTTTGCAATTCAATGGCAAATGCGCACAACTCTTATTTTGGCTAAGTATAGCGCGCAGCAAGAGTGTGAAATGCACAGCGGAAGATTTAAAGCAGCTCTGCGCAGGGTATACTGCGCAGAGATAAAAACGCACGCGCTAAGTTTGAGGCTAAAGAGTGGCGCAAAAATGGTTCTAAGGCAAATGAGTAATAACAATTACAACAGCAAAGTGTAGCAATCTGAAAGATCAAACAAAGAAGTTCATAAATAGTTAAGCAGGAAATATGCAGTAAATATAATGAACACGCTATTTGGAGAGGTTCGATCGATGAAAGATCTACATCCTCTACCAAGATGGTTAGTCTTGGATTTCTAATGGAGATCTTATAATATGAGACAGTATTACAAATTACAACATTTGAGCTCAATACTAACTCAAGATCTATTATCTATGAAGAACAAATCCTAGACTAAACCGATGTATCTCAAGAAGTTAGATCAAAATGATCAAAGCGTCAAGAGGTATGTGTGTGACAGAAATTCTGGGCTCTATGAATATGAAAGATGAAGAGCACCAAGAATTCTGGTGATATAGGGCTTTGTGATATGAGCAGGAGTTTGATGGTTTGAAGATCTTGAAGGCTGTTCTAAAGAGTCTGGAAATACTGAGCAGCAGTCTTCATATCTTCAAGGTTTCTCAATGAAGCATGAAACTCGAGCTCTTGAAGCATAGTGGCCAACAAGAGGGGCGGCTTGGAAATGAAGATGAGCAGGTTATTTATAGCTGAGAGCTTGAATATATCCGTTGGAGCTCTGAGCTAGGACAATGAGCTGGCACAAAGTGATTGGCGCGCAGCTGTCCTTTATAGCCGTTGGGACTCTGATCAAGATAGATGACCTGGCACAATATGATTGGTGCGCAGGTATATAGAGCCGTTGGAGACTGAGCATGAAGACCAAATTCAAAAGCTTTTTCTAGAAGGTTGACAGTTGTCTTCACTTGAGATATTTCTTTGAAGCATGTCTCCACCAATGGTTTTGCTGAGTGTGCTTATTTTGTCGTTTATGCACACCTCAGCACTTTGACTCAATCTAAAAAGCGTTGCTTGTCTTCGTCGCTTCCCAAGCTTCTAGAATGTGAGATCAGGAGATGAGGAATTTGACCAAGGTTGAGTGTCTGCGCACAAAGGAATGCGCATTGTCGGCGCTCATAGATGCTGCGCTTGGGCAGCATGCGCACCATGCTTGGTCACTAAAAGATCTCTTGAGTTTAGGAATAAGGCCTTGAAAAACTGAGCAGGGTCAAATGATTGCGCAAGATGTCTATGCGCAGTGGCGACCTGCGCAGAGAATATCCTGCGCAGCGAAATGAATCCTGCTTTAGGAAATCTTCGATTCTTCAAAGCTTCAAGTCCTATCATCTAAGCCTATACTAGAAAAAGGACTTGGCTAAAAAATGAATTTATAAACTTCTTTACATGAGGTCCTAAAGTCCATAAAAATACTCATAGGTGATGGTATCAATCAATTCTAACAAATGTAGGAGGGTTAAGTGATAAGCATACCTAACAATCTCCCCCTAAATGATTGATGCCATTACCTACTAATTCATTATACTTGATAATAACATGTCCATAAAAATGTGAATGGTAAATCATGCCTCAAGTCAATGCACACACTAGCCAGTGCTATAGATTTCTAATCTATCCAAAAGATTAAAAACTTACAAGATAGGAAAGATAGAAATATCATTCAGAGCATACAAATAATATGAGATGTAGTTTTAAGTATGCGTTTAAACTGAATATTTAAACATCATGCGTAGAAAACGTGAGCAGTAAAAATTATGCGCATGAGTTTAAGTAATAATGCATTCAATGTTCCACAAACGAATGGTTTGAATTGAACAAGGTTTTGTGAAAGCATAATGATGCATTCTTCTCATTAAAACTTGAAGGATTTGACTGTTACAGAGTACAAGCTTTAAAGAGGAAAAACAAAAGAGGTGCGCATAAAAACAGAAGCGCACGAAATAAAAGCGCATAAAACACACTATGCGCAATAAAAAAAAATATCTCAAAAAGTAGCAAAATACTTACAAGAGAAACCTAGTCTATGTTGATCCGGTGCAGGGCTTCGCGCAGCTCATTCTGAAGGCTGTTGAACTTGTTCATGCGTTCCACCTTTAAATTTTGAAATTTGTCCTGGAACTCAACAGCTTTGCCAATATAAGTGTTCATGCCTCTGCGCATATCAGCATTGTCATCCACCAGCTCTCTGAACTTTGCTCTGCTGTCCGTCAGGATAGCAATCTGCGTAGCTTCCAATCTTGTGTCTTTATGGAGGCGCTGATTGTTGACGCTGGCTTGAATGTCTAGCATTGCGTAGTCCATCTTGTCGTTGATCGCAGAAGAAAAATCTGTCATGGACTTGGTAATGCATTTACGCACTTCTTCAATATTATGCGCAGAGCTTCCTTATCCAATCTTCTTTATCTGAGCTTGAAGATCATCAAATCCTTTAAGTAACCCATCTACTAGGGTTTTCTTGAGCTTTTTCAGAATGTCATTGAGTCCACCATCAATCGCTCCAAAGGTGCACACATTATTGAGTTGTGCGCAGACATTTTCGAGCTGGGCGCTAATGGTTTTTAGGGAGTCCAGGATAAGATGATCCAAGGTTATAGGAACTTGCTCTTGCGCCTTTTCTTGCGCAGGCTCATATGAACTTGCCTTTGCCTCTGTCTTAGCACTCTCCGTGCTCTCCTTTGCTTTTGCCTTTGCTTCCTCCGTTGCTTTCTCCCCCTTAATGGTATCAATCTCCAAACGCTGCATATCTAGACGGTACAGTAAAGCAGTTTGAGCAGTAAGGAGTTGATTCAGCTGCAGCTGCGTAGCGACTTGATTCGCTTGAACAGAATGCAAGGCTTGCACGATCTTGTGCAGCTCATCTGAAGAGGAGGTAGGAGTCTCAGGGGATGAAGATGAAGGTTGAACTGGAGAAATATCATTGCTGTCAGAGGCTGCGGAACTAGTGCGGCGCTTCTTCAATCCTTTTGCGCTACTGCGCACCTTCTGCTTTAGACGAGAAGAGATATGTGCGATATCAGCACTGGGGACGGCTTCTTGAGTAGCTTCGTGCCTTTGCTCCCCCTGAACTGCAGCATCATCTGAATCACCACGAAAATCAGCCTTGCGCTTCATTGTGGTTGGCTTTGAGGGAGCAGGAGCTGGATTGCTGGTAGGATCTGCCTCTTTGAATGAAATTTCTTTGGTGGATTGAACCAAAGGAATGTCCTTGAACTTTTTGCCACTGGGCGTAGCAATGCCCTTCCCCTTGCGATTATACGCATCTTCTGCGGTTTCTTGCGCAGCATCAGGTGTAGATCTACCTGCAATCTTTTTGGACTTAGCCACAGGAATTGGGCCTATCCAAGATTCCTTATTGGGAGCAGAATCAGACAGCCAGATTTCATAGTATTTAGCGTTACCTATCTCACTGCACAAATTCTGGAGATGTACTCTGGAGTAGTACTTTGTGTCGCAAGACTGCTTCTTGATTGACTTTTCTTCAACATAGGTGGCCAGTTCGCCATAAGTCAATAAGAGTTTGGTTAGCAGTCTGCAGTGAGTTCGGTATTTAGTCTTCCCTGCATTCAGCTTCTTGTCATTCCCTTCACAATCCCATTGAAGATAATCTGCGGCCAGTCAAGTTGAACTTCGTTGAAGATGGCTGTGCAGTATTCCCACTGCTTTGAGATGAAATGCCCATTATTCCCATTCTTGCAGTTGAGAGAATCTCCAATGATGGTGCACAGGTGATACATCACCTCACCAAATTCCTTTCGGTTATGCATTGGCCACTTCTTGTTTAGAGAAGGAATGCCAATAAGCTTCTGAGCAAGTGCATTTTCTGTAGACACCCCGCCTTGGACCTCTCACCCCGATTGCATACAAAGTATTTTTATTTAACTTATTTTTGTTGATTTCTGTTACTTCGGTTAAGTTCCTAACTGATTCCGTTAGTTTTGGACTGAACTGCATAACAGAGTTAACTTTTAGGGTCATTCTGTCCTTCTCTGCCGCGGGCGCTTCCGGCACTGTTAACGGGCTGCGCGCGCGTCTCGTCCCTAAAGCGGGACCCGCGCGCCTCCCATTATGACAGTAACGGATTGCACCTTATTTCCCTCCCTTTTTTTATTTACAAACATCTTTTCTTGATCACAAAAACCATCTTTTTACATCCACATTCATCCCCCCTTTTCTCATTAACTCCCAATCCCAAATTCTAAGCCTTTTCCCAAAAACTAATATTTCTTTCATTTATTACTTGATTTCTTTTATTTCTTTTATTTTTCTTTTATTCATTTATCTTATTTGTGATTGGCTCATTCCATTTCACATGGATGACCAATTTCCCTCCATCATTTCCCTCTCTTTTTTACCTATAAAAACCATCATCTCCTACTTTGGAAAAAGACCTCATTTTTTAGACCTTAATCTCACATTTTCACTACACCTACACTATACACAATTCTCTACACAAATTCTCCAACAAGAGTTTTTATACAACAAATTGTTCTACAACAATTTCATTACAACAACAACACTTTCAAGTCAAGGTTCCAAGTCCTCTTTCTCAAGGTACAACTCCATTTTCTTCCTTTGTTTTCTTCTTCTTGATGTATGCAATCCCCATTAATGGGACATGACCAACATGACTACTTCACATATTGAAGTTAGTTAAGGTTATCTCCCTACATTTTAATCTTAACTTTAATTCACCATGTTAATTTCTCTTCATCTCTTAATGTAATTCTTTAACATTACTTGTTACATGTAATCTTTATCATTAAATAAATAAAACAATTCTATTTTATTTCCCCTTTTCTTCTCATCACAATTGTTAGCACATTTCTATTTAATTAATTGAAGGACATGTAAATATTAGAACACCAATAGTAGCAAGACCCGCGTAAGCGGGGCGGAGTGGGTGTTTAAGTACTTCCCACTCCGTCACCTAACCCCCGAACATTTCTCTCCCGAATCTCTGGTTTTGTACATAAATTAGGCTATTTCTAGGTTTTTCTTATGTTCCTTTAAAAACATAGGTGGCGACTCTAAACAATCTAAAACAAGTTAGACATCTTAGGATAATTCACCGCTCTAGCCAAGTTGTGGTTTCCCGGGGTATCTACAGTGGCGACTCTGCTGGGGACTATAGAGGGTTAAACTTGCGTTTTCATTTTTTTGGTGTTCTTTTATTCTATTTTCTGGGCATTCTGGTAAAAGGGGTAGGAAGCGCGCGCCTCCGGCCTTCTTGGCCTAAAGCGCGCGCGTCCGACCCTTATTACCAGAATCGCCCGTCTTCCTTCTTGTCCTTCA
This sequence comes from Campanula takesimana, assembly GCA_026119855.1. Lineage (NCBI taxonomy): Eukaryota > Viridiplantae > Streptophyta > Magnoliopsida > Asterales > Campanulaceae > Campanula > Campanula takesimana. The sequence continues at coordinate 1,939,496 of JAOWBW010000092.1, forward strand.
ATTCCATGTTTCTGTGCTAACAAATTCTGCAGGGGAAAGTTTTCTTAATTAAGGGTCAAGGCAATCCCGCCCACTGATTTGCAGGTTCTCACCCAGAAGCGGGCGCCTCTGCCCTTCTTCCTCTCACGCGCGCGCCTTCCGAATAGGCAACCCGATGCGCGCGCTTCTGGGTGCATTCCCGGAACAGAACAGTGCACAGAAACAGAACAGAATGACAGTGTGTGGGCACCGGGCCTGCATACAATTTCTTTTACTTTCTGTTTATTTTTACCGGTCACACGGGTGATTCGGGAGTTGTAAATACGTGCTTATTTGTTTCTTTTTTTTTATTATTTTTATTTCTTTGAAAATAAAAAAAAAAATTGTCACTTGTTAGACCTCACACTACATGCACATATTCTTATCAACTGCTCACTATCGAGTCGCACAAGTCCAACCCCAAACCCGTCGAGGCCCGTCCTAGAAAGTTTCAAGCTCCACTCGACCTTGGCTCTTTCGAAGCGGTAAACCTCAGCCCGTGGCGTAGTTCATGAGTACATGCCGGGGGTGACCTTTGAGCCTCATATTCAAGCCGAGCACAAGCCACACAATTCTAGTCTAGGGTCTAACACTCCGTGACCAAGTCGGTTTTTCATGTGCCGAGATTTCCCTAAACTAATGTCTTCAAATCATACATGCCAACTTGTTGCAATGGACGAAATAAAACTCCGTCTCCAAAAGTGGTTATTTTGGACGAAAATAAAAATCCGTCCCCGCATGTATGATTTACTACATTAATTTAGTTTAATCCCGACACATGTAGGTCTCACAAGCGTGGTGGAATCCGATGAGTATCTGGGACCGCGAGAAGGTCTATATACTAGTGTGACGATTCCACTATTTTTCTAGAAACCCCAAAAAGGACCACGTCCTTCCGACTTTTGTAAATAAAAAAAAAAAAAAAAAAAAAAAAGAGTCATTTTCTTTATATGGTTGAGTCTTTTTCGTGTTTGTGGGTTAAATTTATTTTATCCAAAAGATGTTTGTGGGGCCAATCTAAGATCAACCGTGCTCTTCCAATAGGTCCAATGGCTTCCAACGGCAACAACAACAACGGTGGAAATGATTTCGTGTCCAACGAAGGGTTACTCAACGTAATGAAATCAATGGGGGAACAAATGGATAGGATTGTCGAGGACGCCCGCCGTAAAGACAATTTGTGGCAAGCCCGTTTCGATATCGACAAGAGGATTCACAAAGAAGAGGTTTCCGAACTCAAGGCCCGTCTTGATTATGAAAGAAGAATTCACAAGGAAGAGGTTTTCGAACTCAAAGCCCGTTTGCAAGAGCTCACCGACAGCAAAGCAAAGTTTAAGGGTAAAGCATGCTCAAGTGGCCCGTCCCTCAAAAGCTACAAAGGTACCGCCAACAACTGAGTTTTCACTCCTCTCCTAGGAGTAACCCAAGCCGAAGCATTTGAAACTTTGGTGGCAAGTGGAAAGGTCAAGCCTTTAGAGGGGTACAAGCCGAAGACGATACCGAAAAATCATGCACATGGTGAATGGTGCGGCTACCACAAGCATAGTGGCCATACTACCGAAGGGTGCTTCCTTCTCCGAAACATCATCCAAGATTTGTTCGACAACGGTGAATTTACTGTGGGTGAAGAGCAACCTTTAGAGAGTGCCAACATGCAAGAACTCATCAAAGAATAATGATTTGGTTTCGAAATGGGGCTTCTACAAGAAATCATGCCACAAGGAGACTACAACGACAATGGAGACTACAACGACAATCTCCGTTTCTCTTTCTCTACCTAGTAATAGGAATTAAAAAAAAAAAAAGTGTCAAAGTCCTCTTAAGTGTGCATTAAGTTTTCTTTGTCCAATTAATGTGAAATTTTGAGTCAAGTCTCATCATCAAATAAAAAGTCGTTCTTGTCCTCATACACTCTTCCAAGTTGTTCAATCTAATTCTTGGCAAAATGATGAAAAGATGTCTAAACGAATTTTGGAATGAAGGCCATCACTTGAACGCCTAGGGGCTAAACATTGTGACGAAGGCAACATCATCAACGACGAAGACAAAGCCAAGACATCAAAGGTGGAGCAACAACCATGGAGACATCAAGCAAAGCTTTCAAAGGGGGATTAAAAAAAAAAAAAAAAAAAAAAAATGCTCGCTAGGTTGAACTCTTCAAATCAACCTAGGCAAAAGTTAGAGCACAAAAAAAAAAAAAAAAAAAAATCCCCCTCAATTAAAGAAGTTCACATCAAGATCAACATCATTCCATCCACCAAAGAAGGACGAAGCTACACGACGAAGCAACAATTCCATCCCGAAGAATGGAGAATTCACAAGAACTACGGTGACCTGAGCCTCTACACTGGAGGAACGTAGGCAACCTGCGGGTCCGGTCTCATCCAAGAAAGAAGATATGTTTAGCCCTAGCGCGTTATAGTGATCGGCCTTCATCTCGAACTTGTCAAGACATCTTTGTACGATTCATTTGCCAATGAATTAATCACCAAAAAGATTGAACAACTTTCTTAGATTTGGAATCATTTCGCGCTCCTTGTTGAGTCTAGGGACTTCTATTCTTTCTGCATACTCCCAATTTTTTGCAATCAAATTGGGGCTTTCCTTCTCTTCTCTCTTAATGACTTACTTACCTTCGCGAGTCATTCAATTCAATAAAAATACATGTCAATACTAGGGACACTTCCCTAATCAAGTCAATGTCACTCACCTTTAGTGACAAGAGGTCTCCACCGCAAAATCACATGTCTCATCTCCTCAGCTAGAGTCAATGCACACTTCCTCATCAATTGAGTCAAAAAAAAAAAAAAATGAAGACGCAAAAGAGATGCCCGCTAGATTGAAAACCCGAAAGGGAGGTCTAGGCAAAAAACAGGGTGCGTCATAAAAAAAAATGAGAGAGTGAGAGAGAGCAGGGAAAGAGAAATGGAGATCTCCGGCCTTTAAAGAAGACAATTGCACGAGCTCTACATTGGATCTCCTCAGCAAGTCAATTCCCCACCGAGTCAACTTTGGGATTGCAAAAGGATCGTCAAGATATGGCACCATCAAAGGTTGTATTGGGTTATTCTCCAGCACTTTGCAATTTTTGGGTTCATGAAAAGAAGACCCGTGGTAACCAAGATCCATCCGAGAACAAGCCCATCATAAAAGGGCACGAGGTTGCACAAATAATCCCTAGCTAGTCAATTGGCTTGGGCAGCAAATAGCAACAACATGTGTCTCAGTTTTCAAGGCTTCTTCAAGTATGTGCTTCTAAAGTACGCCGAAAGGCTCCCGAGAAATGGAGTAGCTCTTGCAATATCCTCTCATGTTTATTCCCTCACACGAGGACGAGTCACTCTTGCTTTGCTCAACAAATGGTGACGCCCTAGGGGCTATGTGACTCAAGAACAAGGACTTTTTTTGCTTCACTTGACAATCAATACGCCCTAGAGGCTATGCTCGAAAAAAGATGTGTGAGACTATCCTCAAAGTCTCTCAAAAAGGGATGTCAAAAATCCCTCTTGTCACGTGTGCCCATGCTCGTTCCCCCAATCAAGGATGGACCTTTCTCGCAATCAATGATGGCACTCTAGGGGCTACGGTCAAGTCTTAAAGGCTCCCTCAGCAAAGAGCAATTAACTCCCCAGTAGTATCCCCAGCCAAGTCATGTGCAACATTGGAAGCTCCCTCAATTCGGCACCGAAGGTCTCCAAGGGCTTCGCAATCTACAATCTTTTGGGCTACGGCATTACAGTAATTCGAGCAAAGGGCAGTATTAGGGCTTCGCGACCGACAGTCTTTTGGGCAACAATACTCGAGCAAGTGAAATGTGGAGTAGTCTTATGGCTCCATGAGAACAATCAAGATTCAAGGGTCTCTCAACACTTCAATTCAAAGGCCTCTTGGTTTTAAAATGAAGACTCCGATGTTATGAATGAAGTTGATGATTTTGTTAGAACTCACAGCGAGATTTTGAAGGAAGTCTTAAAGAAAAGGAAAAAGATTCAATATGCTAAACTCTAATCAAAACAGGGTTATAGCGGGAAATGCCACGGCCAATCCTAATGTTTCTGCAATTCAGCACCCCCTTCTCCAAGATCAAAAGCACAAGGTGCAGCTCAGATAAAGTTGGGCCACAACACTAGTTGCATCCGAAGATCCGTCATTAGTTCAACTCAAGAAGAGTCAAGCAAGCATACTCATTTGAGACTTTATCACGCCAAGACCTTATCCTCCGCGACCTCGACGGCACCGTAAGACATTACTGCATCCTTTGACATAAGCCCTCAGCCATTTGGGTATCGACCACAATGAGGCCATTCATCTCCCCAGTAAGAGCAAGAAGGAGATCTCTATCAAGAATTCTACCAAACGGTACATCCGCTCTCAATGCCGAGCCAATCACGAGATAATTTGGGGCTTTACAATGAAAGGTCTTCACATCCCGCCATCTACAAGCCCACGACACTTGGGGCTTTGTAATCTCTCGAAGCTTGGCATCAACGATCTCCTTTTGGGGCTTGCTCACTACAACAACAAAGGGCGATTTACTCGAATGGGCCAAGAGCTGATTTATCTTGGAGCTATGCAAGTCCCTCAAAATTTGGCATCAAAGGCATTCTAGGGGCTTTACAATCAGTAACCCCTCATCTCGGCATCAAAAGCCTTTTGAAGCCCCATAATCGACAAATCTCTTGGGGCTAGACATCAATCTTCGTTGGGCACACCAGCGACAACAGAATTCAAGCGAGGCAATCCAGACTTCGACTGAGCATGACTTGATCTTGGGTTAGCTTTACAAACACACAATGGCTAAAATGGTTCACCCACGAACTAAAAAAAAAAAAAAAAAAGATTTTTTCTTTCTTTTTCTCCTTCTATGTGCAAAATTATGTGCTTTACTTTGCTTTGCTCCTAGCTTCTCCTCCAGCGTTCTCCATCATCCTTGAACTACGCTGGTCTGATTCTCTTAAAGGGATACGTAGGCAGCCTTTTGGCACGACCAACCCATCATCCAGAATCATCCAAAATGCCATCTCACCAACCCAACATCAAGAGCATTCTCTCATCAATGGACATTCTCCATCAAAGCATCCTCCGCGAACATCAGGAATCCATCTCCACTCAAGCGGTAATGGTAAGTGAAGGTATGAATACATCCGACGCTTTCCTCAAAATCACACCGCACACAAGATCACTCTTTACATTCTTACTTCTCTCTCATTACAAAGGTGCTTTCAAGATCACATCACACCACGGGCACAATTTCTCTCAATCATCATATTTCATGCATGTCCCTGCACAAGCACATATACCTGCAAAGCACATAACAGGTACCACCGCAAAGCCAAACAGCATCCGCTACTCAAGGCACTTCATCCCCAACAGAAAGTGATTCACAGTCAACTATGCCTGCATCCCCATAAAATCAAGCAACCACACGTCATCAGCAACCAAGCATTCCCCAGCAGATTTCAATCATCAACTCGCTCGCAAACGGGAGCGTGTATCAAACCGCTCGCAAACGGGGGCGTTTTCTACCAACTTGCTCGCAAACGGGGGCATGTTATCTCTGACAGCTCGCAAACGGGAGTTCGTCATCAACCGCTCGCAAACGGGAGCATTTTCTATCAACTTGCTCGCAAACGGGGGCCTGTTATCTCACACAGCTCGCAAACAGGAGCGTGTATCAAACCGCTCGCAAACGGGGGCGTTTTCTACCAACTTGCTCGCAGACGGGGGTATGTTATCTCTGACAGCTCGCAAACGGGGGTTCGTCATCAACCGCTCGCAAACGGGAGCGTTTTCTATCAACTTGCTCGCAAACGGGGGCATGTTATCTCACACAGCTCGTAAACGGGAGCGTGTATCAAACCGCTCGCAAACGGGGGCGTTTTCTACCAACTTGCTCGCAGACGGGGGCATGTTATCTCTGACAGCTTGCAAACGGGAGTTCGTCATCAACCGCTCGCAAACGGGAGCGTTTTCTATCAACTTGCTCGCAAACGAGAGCATGTTATCTCAGACAACTCGCAAACGGGAGTTCGTCGTCAGCCGCTCGCAAACGGGAGCGTGTATCAAACCGCTCGCAAACGGGAGCGTTTTCTACTAACTTGCTCGCAAACGGGAGCATGTTATCTCAGACAGCTCGCAAACGGGAGTTCGTCATCAACCGCTCGCAAACGGGAGCGTGTATCAAACAGCTCGTAAACGGGAGCGTTTTCTACCAACTTGCTCGCAAACGGGAGCATGTTATCTCAGACAGCTCGCAAACGGGAGTTTGTCATCAGCCGCTCGCAAACGGGAGCGTGCATCAAACCACTCGCAAACGGGAGTGTGTTATTAAGTCGCTCACACAGGGAGCGCACCTCTATCCTCTGTAATTTCAAATTCCTGCTTTATCGAGTCTTTTTTTTCTCTTGTCGATGTTCTCGGCGGTTGTTTTTACTTTCGTCGACGCGTTTTGCTTTGCAATCCACGTCGCCGAGGGGCTCTGTAGACACCCCGCCTTGGACCTCTCACCCCGATTGCATACAAAGTATTTTTATTTAACTTATTTTTGTTGATTTATGTTACTTCGGTTAAGTTCCTAACTGATTCCGTTAGTTTTGGACTAAACTGCATAACAGAGTTAACTTTTAGGGTCATTCTGTCATTCTGTCCTTCTCTGCCGCGGGCGCTTCCGGCACTGTTAACGGGCTGCGCGCGCGTCTCGTCCCTAAAGCGGGACCCGCGCGCCTCCCATTATGACAGTAACGGATTGCACCTTATTTCCCTCCCTTTTTTTATTTACAAACATCTTTTCTTGATCACAAAAACCATCTTTTTACATCCACATTCATCCCCCCTTTTCTCATTAACTCCCAATCCCAAATTCTAAGCCTTTTCCCAAAAACTAATATTTCTTTCATTTATTACTTGATTTCTTTTATTTCTTTTATTTTTCTTTTATTCATTTATCTTATTTGTGATTGGCTCATTCCATTTCACATGGATGGCCAATTTCCCTCCATCATTTCCCTCTCTTTTTTACCTATAAAAACCATCATCTCCTACCTTGGAAAAAGACCTCATTTTTTAGACCTTAATCTCACATTTCACTACACCTACACTATACACAATTCTCTACACAAATTCTCCAACAAGAGTTTTTATACAACAAATTGTTCTACAACAATTTCATTACAACAACAACACTTTCAAGTCAAGGTTCCAAGTCCTCTTTCTCAAGGTACAACTCCATTTTCTTCCTTTGTTTTCTTCTTCTTGATGTATGCAATCCCCATTAATGGGACATGACCAACATGACTACTTCACATATTGAAGTTAGTTAAGGTTATCTCCCTACATTTTAATCTTAACTTTAATTCACCATGTTAATTTTTCTTCATCTCTTAATGTAATTCTTTAACATTACTTGTTACATGTAATCTTTATCATTAAATAAATAAAACAATTCAATTTTATTTCCCCTTTTCTTCTCATCACAATTGTTAGCACATTTCTATTTAATTAATTGAAGGACATGTAAATATTAGAACACCAATAGTAGCAAGACCCGCGTAAGCGGGGCGGAGTGGGTGTTTAAGTACTTCCCACTCTGTCACTTAACCCCCGAACCTTTCTCTCCCGAATCTCTGGTTTTGTACATAAATTAGGCTATTTCTAGGTTTTTCTTATGTTCATTTAAAAACATAGGTGGCGACTCTAAACAATCTAAAACAAGTTATACATCCTAGGATAATTCACCGCTCTAGCCAAGTTGTGGTTTCCCGGGGTATCTATAGGTGAGCCTCATCATAGTTGACTGAAGAACTATCAACGTTGAAGTTTAGGAGGCTGCGAATGTGGTTTGGATGAACCATTACATCACTGCACTGTACAGTGGCCATGATCATTTCTGTTGGCTTGCCTTCAAGTTGAGCCGGAACAACTCTTGCTGACTTGAAGAATTCATCTACCAGTGCAGGCACTATGAAGGATTGATCAAGAGTGAATAAAGGAAGAATGCCAGAGGAGCTGAGAAGGTGAAGCAGACGACGACCAACTGCATCTAAAGAAAGATCTGCCTGAATAAGTTCCCAACCCGGTATGAAGTAAACGTGTCCCTGCGTAAAACAATGGAAAGAATTAGACAACATATTGCACATGGAGCTGTGCGCATGTGCAAATAATGCAGATATACCTTGGCACAAGTTCCATGAAAAGCAAAAAAAATATTTATGCGCAGAGAATATGAAATGGATGCGCATAAAAAGAATGAATACGCAGAAAGGGATCATGCGCAGAGAGAATAAATACTTGTAAAGAAGAGTGCGCAGAAAACTAAATGCGCAGAAAAATATGCGCAGAAAACAAATACTTAGGGATAAATCAACTGTTCAAATAAAATATTAAAAAAATATAAGACAATATATTTAAGAACATGAAGAACACCCAAGAACAACGAAAAAATAAAAGTAGACAAAATTCAACAAAAAATACATCGAAATGACGGCATGGACAGGACGAAGTCAACCATGTAAAAAGTATAGTCAACAATGTTAAAACAAACCCAGAAATTCAGAAAAACGGTTCGTCTGCCATGGAGGTTATGGAGCTCAGAAATTGACGAAAAACACGTGTAACGACCATTGATCATGAAATAAACTACATGAAGGAATAGATCAGGCAAATACGAACACAACACAACGATCGATTTCAAAAATGATCAACAAACAAGGGAGAAATCGAAAAAGGGAGTATTGAGACCTCCAAGAGCAACAATAGCGAAAAGTAAGAAGTTATAGAGAAACATACCATGTCATTGACGGTGGGATGCCTTGATTGTTGTTCTAGTTCTTCTTCATTCTGAGAGTTCCCAGGATTGGAGTGAGAAGAAGAATCGGAGATGATGATTTCGGGTTGTTGAGTTTTCTTAGGCGCCATTGAAATGGTTTTGAGAAAAGAAAATTGAGGTTGAAGATAAAGAACAGGAGATGAAAAATGAAGGTTTAGAGCAGAGGTTAGAGAGAGAGAGAGAGAGTAGAGAGAAGAGAGAAGTAGAGAGAGAAGCGGTTTAAGTAGGGAAGGAGATGTTAGGCGTACGATAGAGAGAAATATTTGAGAAAATGTGCAGTGGCGCAGGATAGCAATACCACGTGTCACTAAAGGGAACGCGCGTGCGCAGACCTATGCGCGCGTGTGAGTGTGAAGTCCTAAGCCGGTCACTGTCAAGTCGACTTTCTCATAAATGCTGAGTCAGTGAAAGGACGAGCGCACGTTAGCAGGGTGACGTGGCCGAATGGGGGATGCGCGTGATGTCGCATCACCTTCCTCATTAAATTGTGAGCAGACATTCGCGAGGTGCGCTGTCATTAATTGCAGTTTGCATTAAATGACAATGGGACATGCGCAGGGGTAAAAAAGTAATTTCCCAAGAAAATAAAAAATAAAGGCGCGGGAAAAATTTGAATTTACACAAGTACCCTTGTGACTTAGCGTTGAATTTTCAGTCAAGGACCTATGTGCAAAAACTAATGAATAGAACACTTACCTGCGATCCACGATGATTTGTGCATGGATAGTCATGCGTAGCGCATTGATAGCGCAGAGATTCTATAAATCTCAGAACTGTTGTTTCATGCGCAGACTTTTGTTGCGCAGGTGTTGCGCAGGGCGCATGAAACTTGACCTATTTTGCACACTTATCAAGCAAATACATTAGTATAAATTATATGGACAAGTTAGCTAAGATTAAGCATACCCATTTCTCCTTTCAAGAGATCTCTTGTTAATTCTTGAGGAGATGATATTAGATGTTGATGAGCTAGGTATTAGAGCTTGGCAGGATTGGAAACTGCTATGGTGGACAATATCGCAGAGAATTTGACAATTCTCTTCATGAGTTCCATAGTCCACAGGTTGTTGCTTCATCCATAAGATTTGGCAGCAGCAGCTTCCATCAGTAATATATTCTGCTTCAGTAGTGGAGATGGACACAGCAGCTTGTTCCTTGCTTGCCCATGCTATAGGTCGATTTCCAAGGAAATGACATGTTCCACTTGTGCTCTTCCTGTCAATGGTGCACGCTGCATAGTCCGCATCTGAATAACCTACAAGTTTAAAGTTCGAATCTTTGGTGTACCAAAGTCCAAGGTTAACAGAGCCAAAAGTATATCTAATACATTTTAAAGCAGTTATGTGCACTCCAGAAGAATTAGCATGATAGTGCGCACAGATCCAGTCAACATAATATCTTGGCCAACTAGCAGAAGATAAAGGAGAGTCAATCATACCTCGATATAAAGTTTGATTCACTTTCTTACCTTTTAAGTCTGTTAAGTTTGTTGCTGGTGGCCATTGGAGTGTCGTATGCTTTAGCATTTTCAAGTCCAAAATTTTTGATTAAGTCCCTTGTGTACTTGGCTGGATGTGATGAAGATGCCATCATTCAATTGCTTGATTTTAAGTCTGAGGAAGAATGTGAGTTCTCCCATCATGCTCATCTCAAACTTGCTTTTCATTTGCTTTTCAAAGCGCTTACAAAGTAACTCATTAGTAGAACCAAATATACTATCATTAACATAGAATTGAACGAGTAAAGAATGATCATTATACTTAGCAATAAAAAGAGTTGTATTGATTTTACCGCGCTTGAAGCTTTTCTCTAGCAGGAATTTTGATATAGTATCGTACCATGCTCTTGGAGCTTAATTAAGTCCATTCAAAGCTTTTCTTGCTTTGATTCTGTGATGCTTCCATTCTCATCCATCTTGTTCCCGAACACCCATCGAAGCGCTAAATATTGGATGAGCTTTTCTTGCACTACTTGCATAGCATCGATCCATCTTAAAACATGGAGCACTCTATCAATCTTCTTTGATCCGACATGAGAGATAAACGAATGCTGCACCGCAAAGTTTGATGCTCTCGATGTACGAACCCTTATATTTAGGAATACGATGATCAATGGGTATTTTATTTGCTTAAGTATTAGAATCTTGTGTGATTTGCTGAAGCGGTAAAACATCATGCGCAGGAGGAGGAGTTTGCGCATCAGGAGTTGTGACTTCAGACGCAGCATTTGGTGTATGCGCATGAGATGGACTGATTCTAACTCTGCTTGATCTATATTCTTGCGTAGGAACAGTGTTTCTGCGCACCTGTCTAAAAAGCTCAGCAGAGGCATCAGAATCATTTGGAGCCAAATATGGCTCAAGGAGAGAATGCTCATCAAATGTAACATGTACAGATACTATATATAGTAACTAGAGATTTATTCTATTATGATCACGAAAAGCTTAAAGAATGATTTGCATACCCAACGAGAATACCTTCATTTGCTTTGGCGTTGAATTTACCTCTATAGCGTTTGCAGCCAAAGAGCTTGAAGAAAGCAATGTTGGGCGCTCTTTCTCTCCATAGATCGTATGGAGTATTGATGTAGGCTTTGTTGACGAGGGATCTTATTCTGAGTAAAGCATGCACCGTTGACAGCTTCTTCCCATAAATACATTAGAAGTCCTGCTTCTACTATCATTGTCTATCCATCCTCAATCAACAGGGGATTCTTTCCACAACGCCATTTTGTTGGGGAACTCCAGTAGCAGATAAATTGTGAAGAGTACCACTTGTTGGTTCTTGTTGATTCTCACAATATTGGGCGACATCGTTGTTCATAAATTTTGTTCCGTTGAAGTATTGAACTCTAACGACGTCATCTGTGTTTGGAAATTTTGAAGGAGCAGTCAGGATATCATTGAGATACCACAAGATGGTCCAATGCTTCGTGGTAGTGAGCGGTCCAAACATATGAGGTGAAAGTGGTTGTAAGCGTTTTGACATTGGAGCAATCTTGCTGGAGGAAGACTGCTTAGGCTGCTTACTAAGCTGGCATGGTGCTTATACCATTGCTAGCTGCATTCACTTATGTTCTTTGCTACAAAACAAGGATTAGTAATAGAAATTATAGCGGTAAGATCAATAGATTAGAAATTAGTCTTACGAGTCCTTGTGAGCAAAGTTAGTCCAGAAACACCATTCTTGATGTAACAGTGCGTTGAAGTGATATGGCATTCTAGACCTTTATCGCATAATTGTGATATGGAGAGTAGGTTGCTTGAGACTATCTTTTATGATTAGTCCAAATCCAATTATGTGCCCTTTGTTGTTGTCACCATATGTTACTGAGTGATCTCTTCCTTCATGCACACCTTTAAGAGTGTTGACGTCTCCAGTAGTGTCTAGAATCCACTGTCGATACCAACTGAGCTTGAGAGAGCACAGTGAAGTAGAAGATCTTTTCTGCTTGTTGAAACATTGACTTGCGCTCTACAGCAGAGTTATCATTTAAGATCAGCAGGCACTTTAAGAGATTCCTTTCGCGGCTGCGGAGTTGGTGATGACGCAGCTTTGTCAGGTTAGCTCTGGCAAATAGGTACTTGCCATTCTGTCTGCTTTGTGAAGGTGTCCCATTTCCACTAGAGTGAAGGGACCTTTCTTGGATTGTCCTTGGCGCATGCTCAGGTTTCATTTCAGAAACATCTTCTGAATTGTTGTCAGCATTTGCCACTAAGCAGAGCAGTCCATCCTCAGAGTCAGCATCGTTGTCTTCAGTATCAGTCTCCAAGTCCTTAGCTTCTTTTCTGCGCAGTTCTCTTTAGCAGCCACTCCGCACTGCTTAGCTGCTTTGAGCAGGGTTGCTTTTCCTTGTACTCAAATTTTGGAGTAGGCATTTTGAAGCAAAATGTCCTGGCTTTCTGCAGTTGAAGCAGACCAAGTCATCTTTCTTTGAGTCTCTATGAGAGAGAAAAGGAGGTTTGCTTGAGGATCCACCAAGTTTGGAGAACTATCTGAATTTGATCTGAGGTTTGAGCAGGCGCAGGAACAGGTGAAAAGTTAGTCATTGCCCAAGATTTTGAAGCCATATTGAATCGGCACCCAAGCTGTTAAGCTTGAAAAACAAAAACATGTTTTATGAAGGTGTTCGCTCTGATACCACTTGTTGGTCCCAAAGGGGCAACAATGGTGTGAAAAATCGCTAGAGGGGGGGTGAATAGCATTTTAAAATTCTTTTCAAACCCTTTTGCAATTCAATGGCAAATGCGCACAACTCTTATTTTGGCTAAGTATATCGCGCAGCAAGAGTGTGAAATGCACAGCGGAAGATTTAAAGCAGCTCTGCGCAGGGTATACTGCGCAGAGATAAAAACGCACGCGCTAAGTTTGAGGCTAAAGAGTGGCGCAAAAATGGTTCTAAGGCAAATGAGTAATAACAATTACAACAGCAAAGTGTAGCAATCTGAAAGATCAAACAAAGCAGTTCATAAATAGTTAAGCAGGAAATATGCAGTAAATATAATGAACACGCTATTTTGAGAGGTTCGATCGATGAAAGATCTACATCCTCTACCAAGATGGTTAGTCTTGGATTTCTAATGGAGATCTTATAATATGAGAGAGTATTACAAATTACAACATTTGAGCTCAATACTAACTCAAGATCTATTATCTATGAAGAACAAATCCTAGACTAAACCGGTGTATCTCAAGAAGTTAGATCAAAATGATCAAAGCTTCAAGAGGTGTGTGTGTGACAGAAATTCTGGGCTCTATTAATATGAAAGATGAAGAGCACCAAGAATTCTGGTGATATAGGGCTTTGTGATATGAGCAGGAGTTTGATGGTTTGAAGATCTTGAAGGCTGTTCTAAAGAGTCTGGAAATACTGAGCAGCAGTCTTCAGATCTTCAAGGTTTCTCAATGAATAATGAAACTCGAGCTCTTGAAGCATTGTGGCCAACAAGAGGGGCGGCTTGGAAATGAAGATGACCAGGCTATTTATAGCTGAGAGCTTGAATATATCCGTTGGAGCTCTGAGCTAGGACAATGAGCTGGCACAAAGTGATTGGCGTGTAGCTGTCCTTTATAGCCGTTGGGACTCTGATCAAGATAGATGACATGGCACAATATGATTGGTGCGCAGGTATATAGAGCCGTTGGAGACTGAGCATGAAGACCAAATTCAAAAGCTTCTTCTAGAAGGTTGACAGCTGTCTTCACTTGAGATATTTCTTTGAAGCATGTCTCCACCAATGGTTTTGCTGAGTGTGGCTTATTTTGTCGTTTGTGCACACCTCAGCACTTTGACTCAATCTAAAAAGCGTTGCTTGTCTTCCTCGCTTCCCAAGCTTCTAGAATGTGAGATCAGGAGATGAGGAATTTGACCAAGGTTGAGTGTCTGCGCACAAAGGAATGCGCATTGTCGGCGCTCATGGATGCTGCGCATGGGCAGCATGCGCACCATGCTTGGTCACTAAAAGATCTCTTGAGTTTAGGAATAAGGCCTTGAAAAACTGAGCAGGGTCAAATGATTGCGCAAGATGTCTATGCGCAGTGGCGACCTGCGCAGAGAATATCCTGCGTAGCGAAATGAATCCTGCTTTAGGAAATCTTCGATTCTTCAAAGCTTCAAGTCCTATCATCTAAGCCTATACTAGAAAAAGGACTTGGCTAAAAAATGAAGTTATAAACTTATTTACATGAGGTCCTAAAGTCCATAAAAATACTCATAGGTGATGGTACCAATCAATTCTAACAAATGTAGGAGGGTTAAGTGATAAGCATACCCAACAGTATCTAATAAAATCCGACTTATTACAAAAATGCAACCGTCTCCCTTTCTGCCGTCGACGTGTTCATTGCAGAGCCACAAATAAGAACATAACAATACAATACATGTTTTGCCCTTGGAGATCCGACGTATTTCAAAATTGGCACCGCGTCATGCTCCCTCCAAGTCTGATCTGCGCCGTCCGTTTTTTCTAATCCAACGGCTGCTGTTGGTTCTCACGGTTCTCACGATATTTAGGTTCTCATTTGAGCACCTACCTATATATATGTATATATATATATATATATATATGTATATATATATATGAATTTTTACTCTTTTTTTAAAGAAGGAAAGTAACATTTACTAAATAAAAATGTTACATTCATCTATATAAAAAATTATAATAATATATTCACTTTGTTACACATCAAATATTATTTTTTAACCACAAAAAATATCAAAAAAAATTAATTTTTTTTGTAAAATTGCTGTTACATTTGACTATAAAAGTGTTACTTTTTTAAGATGAAACTGTTACTTTTATTAAAACAGAGTGTTACATCTTAGCTGACAAAGCAACTCAAACTTTTTGTGTGTAAAAAAATATGTTTTTTTAAAAAAAAAAATCAAACCGTATCATGACCTATGTAGTTTTATTCGTCCCGTCGAGACGAACACAACGGTATTTTTTTTTAAAAAAAAAAACCCGAATTATAAATCTCAAGATATAGCATTTTAAAGTTATTGGGTATTTTTTTTTAGGAAGACACGTGTCGCGATCTGGGAAGAGGGAGGGCTAGAGTAGGCGGCTGCGAGAAGCAGCGGAACAAATCAAGGTTGCTGCACATGGTGCGGCGGTTGTAGCCAAGAATTTGTCTTTTTTTAATATAGTTGTATAAGAACAACTTAATCTTTATAAATAGTTATCAATATTCACTTAGATTGAGCAAATAAAGCCAAAGTATGATTAATTTTTTGGACTTAGTGTTTTCTTCTAAATTCAAGGATACATTTTGTTCCTTTCATATCCAAATATATTTGGTTAATTTCTTGTAGGTAAGTTTTTTTTTTTTTTTTTTTTTTTTTGTTTTTGTTTTTGTTTTTTTTTTTTTTTTTTTTTGGATTTTATACAAAACTAAGTCTTTGGGGGAATTTCCTCTATGTAACAATACTTGACGCTCACGTCTGGATAAACAACCCAAAATTATGCTCAACCCCACCATTAATATTTTCATCAAACAAAGCAAATCTGCGTGTGTGAAAATACACACATCCACACTAAAGTTGGAGCTTTTCTTTTGACAAACTTAGCGAAACTCCTTGAAAGTTGAAACTATAGTATAGAAAAGCCAGTTATAGGGTCAGATAGCTAATTATCCACCGTTTCAGCAGAATTGAGATTATTATTTTTTTGTCGTCGCACCACAAGTTATACTACCAAAAAATGAAATATTTTAATAAATTTATATTTTCTCTATCCTACCATTTAACCCAATTCATTCTCTATTTTTATTTTCACCACTCAATTTATTCAACCAACACTACTATTTATCTCACTCATTCTCTCTGTTCATTTTCTATCACACATATATTGCTTTATCTTAATTATTGTGTTCACTCCTATAGTTTTAATTCTGCTTGGACAGAGGGAGTATACATTCGCTTCAGTGTGGCAGAGCCTTTTTTTTTTAATGAAGAGGCAATTTTATAGTATTAAATTTACAAAATCATTTGAATATGTGATTTTAAGGGAGCCAAAATTATACCATAGTGTTTTATTTTTCTTATTATAATGGGGGAAGAATTGAGTATGATTTTTAATATTAACAAGTCATTTGCTTCAAAAAAAAAAAAAAAAAACTAACAAGTCATTTTTTTTTTCAAAATGCTTGTCCTATATTTTGTAAATTTTAATATATGAATGGGGGTAATTGCTCCCCCCCCCCTCTTAAGAGTATGATTTATATATATATATATATATATATATATATATATATATATATATAAATAAATTGCTAGTGCTAATTTTTTTCTTTCAAGAGATAAGCTTAATTATTCAGTGTAAATACATTGGTCTCTTTGAAGCTTAATAAACCACGTGTAAATTGAGTAAATGTAAGATATTGATTAACATTGACTGCTAAAATATTATTGCTCAAAGAAGATGATTTAATTCCTTTATTTCTCACAAAAAAATATCTCTCCATGGAAATTTATTTATGATTTTTAAATCCAACAATATGTAATCTACCAACTATTTCAACATTTGATGTTGCTCGTCCTACGATGAGAAGCATTTTTTTGTTTATAATTCTTGCCTTCTTTCATTTGTCTTTAAGGAGTGATGCTTGTTTTATCTTTAGTACCAAATGGAGGGTTTCCATTATCAATGGTTTGTCTGATAACATTTGGATCCGTGTTAAATCAGGAGATGATAATATTGGGTCTCATTACTTGACACCGAGTGAGTTTTATCAATTTAGCTTTTGTGATAGGGCTGATGGACGTACTCTTTACTTTGCCCACTTTTGGTGGGGTTCAAAAAATAAAAGTTTTGATGTTTTCAACAAACACATAGCGAGAATTTGTGCAGATTCTTTGGATGGGCCTAATCCGTGCTATTGGTTAGCCAAGAGTGATGGATTCTATGTATCTAAAGAGAATAAAACATTTCCTGATAGCTGGCAAAAGCTTAATGATTGGTGATTGAAAATGTGTTGCCCTAAGTGTTTATGAATGATGGTATATGTATCAATGTATCATAAATAAAATAGAATGTTTTATCGTATCTTTCTCGGTGTGTGTGTGAGTGTTTATTTCTTTCATTTGAATTTGATGTCATACTATCTCTCCTGGTATGAGTATACATGTGCACACGTGTGTGCGTGAGTCCGAGTGTTTCTTTAAGGTTGAATTAGAAAGCCTATTTTTTTCTCATTTTTCCTTGAGTATTTGATCTTTCTTTCCCCTATGCCGACAATGAAGAACCATGCTTGGTCCCATAAATAATCGAGGAGCCACCGATGTGAATCTGCTTGTCTAATGGATCAGGGTGAAAGCATCATCGAATAGTTGAAAGAATAATTGGTAGTGATGGTTCTTACTTTCGGTCAGAACTTGAGGTTTAGGGCGAGATTGACAGCTGACCCTTTACAAATCAAGTTCATTTTGTTTATAGAATCGATTTCTCCCGGTCCAATCAGTTTTCCCGTTTTAGGTTTATTTAGGAACAGATGGAGGGAGTAAATATTTTTCGTATCAATAATGTTAGGGATAATGTATTTAAAGAATGTCTCTCAAACTTAAAAATTGACAATTATTTCGAGATGGAGGGAACATCATGTAAGTCCACTCGTACATAAGTCTTGTCAATTGTTAAATATAACCAAAAAAAGATGTAATTTTAAATTATTTATTAATAGCATTTATAAATAAACACTTTCACTTATGAAACACTATAATTACATTGTAAACGGGAGGATGAATATCGATTAATTTATCAAGGACAAAA
The DNA here is from genome assembly GCA_026119855.1 of Campanula takesimana. Taxonomy (NCBI): domain Eukaryota; kingdom Viridiplantae; phylum Streptophyta; class Magnoliopsida; order Asterales; family Campanulaceae; genus Campanula; species Campanula takesimana. The sequence continues at coordinate 1,957,606 of JAOWBW010000092.1, forward strand.
ACTTGTGTGAGACGGTCTCACATGTGAGACGGATCTTGATGAGAGAGTAAATGGTTTGCCCCCTTATGGGCGGGGCGGGGTAAACCCATTTCCTCTCTCAACAAGATCCTTCTCACCGTGTGAGACCGTCTCACACAAGTCTTCCTCCTTATCAAGAGCCCCTGAAATAAAAAAAAAGGAAGTTTTAAATTTAACACAACAAAATCAGATCATTTTTTTTGTGCGTAGGAGCATTCTTCATAATTGAACATTTACTCAATTTTTAATAAAAAAATAATTTTACCATTTATCTAGAGTTCATATGAGAGTATGTTCAGTTTTAAAATTTAAACAACTACGAGATTGAGTTATCAGTTGTTTGACACATGATGTCACTTTGCATTTATTAACTAAATATTTATCTTGAAACAATGGAGAAATTTATTTTATAATTGTTTAAAGAGCAGTTGACAATATACAACTGTGAAAATAAGTGTCAGTTGTAAAAAATTGAGAGATGAATTTTCAATTATTATAATCAACTCATGTGCGGACAATTGAGAAACAAATGTTCTAGTTATTATATTCAAATTTATGTTTGAACAACTGTGAAATGAATGTCGCAGTTATTAAACTCAAACTCATGTTTGAACAACTGTGAAATGAGTGTCTCAATTATTATATTCAAATTCATGTATCAATAACTGTGAAATGCATGTATCAGTTATTATATTAATTGTGAAAAATTGAGAGATAAATTTATCAGTTTTTACCAGTGTTCTAAAAAAAAACCCTGTCTAGGCCGCCTAGGCGCTAGGCGTTCATGAAACGCCTAGGTCCCGTCTGAGATATCTTAGTTGTGTCAATTTTTTTCATTTTTCACCTGTAAAATTATTTCTCAATCGATTTCACTGTTGTATGATTTTACAGTTGTGTGATTTCACAATTGTGTCATTTTCACTTGTAAAATCATTTCTCAATTGATTTCACAGTTGTGTGATTTTCCATTTTTCATTTGTGAAATCATTTCTCAATTGATTTCACAGTTGTGTGATTTCAAAGTGGTGTGATTTCACAATTGTGTGATTCTATATACCATTTAATTAAACTTAGACATTCATTTCTTATTTGTTAATAATTGAGTATAAAAACTGATAAAATTATTTTTCAATTTTCACAAATTTTCACATTTAAAAGTGATAAAGTCATCTCTAAGTTATTCTTTTTTTTTTTCACTTGCAGTTGATGAATTCATCTATTAGTTGTTCACACTTGCGCTAAAGAAAAAAATACCGTACAAGAACCCAAAGAGAAGATAAACAATTGAGGCTTGCAACTATCAATGCTATAGAATCGTCAACAAACAATCAACAAAATGAATGAGAAAATCTCCAACTATTAAATTTCAAATGCGGAATCATCGACTCCTCCACGAACGCACTTCGACTTCTAGGGAAAAGTACAAATCCCTTAAAAATGGATCTAAAGATAACTCTAAGTTGAAACCTAAAAGGAACATCCAGAAAAAGACAAAAGCAAAACAGACTTGCTGGAACTGTGGAACAGGTGGGCACTTTCCTAGGGACTGCCCGTCCAAGAAAGGAAAAGCGCCACAAGGTTCTGCGGATCAAGGGCTAGTGAACATGGTGATTGGACCCAAGGACAATGAGCCGGCTGCTGGTTCACCTAGAATTGAGTCTTTGACCACCGAAATCACCAAGTATGTAATCTCTAAACCTAAACTTTGTACTGTTTATGAACCCAATGAGTGGTTAGTAGATAGTGGGGAAAATGTGCACGTTTGTGCTGATAAATTGCTATTTGTATCTTACCAGCCTGAACGTGGGAGAACAGTGACGATGGGGGACTCTAGTGCTGCCAAAGTGCTTGGGACTAGAAGCGTAGACCTGAAGTTTCCTAATGGGTGCATTCTGACCTTGCACCGAGTGTATCACGTTCCTGATTTCGTCATAATATCATTAGTGGTAGTTGCTTAGTTAGAGAAGGTTTAGAGATTTCATTTAAATGTAATAAAGTTATACTTTTGGATTCTGGTAGTTTTGTTGCGAAGGGTTACTCTTCGGATGGTTTATTTAAAATTAGAGTTGAGGAAAATTTTAGTACTCTTGATGATTCATTTATTGATTATCCTGTTTCCTTTAATATTGAATCTTCAAACATTTGGCATGGTCGTTTAGGTCATATAAATTATAATTCCATAAAAAGAATGATGAATCTGGATTTAATACCTAAACATGTTATTGATAAAAAGTCTAAATGCCACACTTGTTTCCAAAATGTCTATCCTTATTGGTCGTTTTTATTTAGGTGTGTGACTTATTGGTCAAAGCCTTTTTTAAGAATTACCTTAAGAAATTCATTGTTTTAATCTTTATGTTCTTGTATGTATGCACGTTGGGTGTTTTAAACTAGTTAGTTGTAAATGCCGAATCTCATGTTTAATAATTAGAGGCTTTGACCAATAAGTCCTTCAGCCAAATAAAAACGACTAATAAGGAAAGACATTTTGGAAACTCACCAATAATTCCCTTGCAATTTCCTAGGACTAAAATGCCCCTGCACTCCATGACGCGCGCACAAGCACTAGCGCTAAGTGCATATTCCATCTCTCTCTCTCTCTTTCTCACTCTCTCCTTCTCTTTCTCTCTCTTCCTTTTTTCCGTCAAATTTTAAAACCAATTCTCAAAATCTACAAATCGGAAAAATAATCTGAGATTACTGTTTTAATCGTGTCGTCAAGTCGAATCAAACAACTACACTCAACACATAATTCAAATTTTAAGAATAAAATTTTCATTTTTCTTTTGTAAAAAATTTAGAAAATCTTTTTTCATTTCTCAATTAATTTCACAGTTGAATGATTTCTTAGTTGTGTCATTTTTTTCATTTTTCACTTGTAAAATTATTTCTCAATCGATTTCACAATTGTGTCATTTTCACTTGTAAAATCATTTCTCAATTGATTTCACAGTTGTGTGATTTTCCATTTTTCATTTGTGAAATCATTTCTCAATTGATTTCACAGTTGTGTGATTTCACAGTGGTGTGATTTCACAATTGTGTGATTCTATATACCATTTAATTAAACTTAGACATTCATTTCTTATTTGTTAATAATTGAGTATAAAAACTGATAAAATTATTTTTCAATTTTCACAAATTTTCACATTTAAAAGTGATAAAGTCATCTCTAAGTTATTCTTTTTTTTTTCACTTGCAGTTGATGAATTCATCTATTAGTTGTTCACACTTGCGCTAAAGAAAAAAATACCGTACAAGAACCCAAAGAGAAGATAAACAATTGAGGCTTGCAACTATCAATGCTATAGAATCGTCAACAAACAATCAACAAAATGAATGAGAAAATCTCCAACTATTGAATTTCAAACGCGGAATCATCGACTCCTCCACTAACGCACTTCGACTTCTACGGAAAAGTACAAATCCCTTAGAAAAAACGCGATTGAAATCCATTGCTACCATCAACAGATCAATCGGAGAAATCGTTGATGAAGCATGAATTTGACATTTGGAGCGAGACTAGGGTTAGGGTTCCCAGTTAGGGTTTTGTTGACAGAACCAGTGAAGACGTCCGAATACATATGGTTTGTCGCTGGAGAGATGGCTTGAGATGGAGGATGCACTTACTCAACATATCATACTCACAACCTCTTTTCTACTCACAATACTTTTGAGTATACATATTTCTTCTTTATTTCACATCCATTCTCAAAATGGTGTAAGGAATTTTGGGATGGAGGGAGTACATTGCATTGACAGTCTAAACACATGTATACTAATGATCTAAATCACGTGCACTACACTGGCACTAAAAGAAACATATTACCTCCGTCTCAGGTCAATATACACAGTTGGACATTTGGTTACTTGATGGATCTTTGACTATAATTTTATAAGAATCTGGATATCTCTATATAATTTTAAAAAATATTATTGATACTATTTCTAACGATGCAACAATAATTATTTTTAGAATTGTATATGAATATCAAGATTTTCATAAAATTACGGTCAAAGTTTGATTGAGTTGATCAAATGAATAATAACTGTACACATTAAGCTCGGACGAAAGTAGTACATAGTGGCATAAAAAATGGAAGCAACTGAATCAATATAACCTAAAAATCGTTGTTGAATGAATATTCCTGTAATGCTAAGCATGGAAATTGTTAAGTAATTGCATTTACTTGGTTGCGTTAACTACACAATTATTCTTCAATAATCATTTGATTAAGGCGTGAGTTTTCCCATACTGTGTGATCTACTTGGTTTACTACAAGGCTTCCATGGAATGCTTTGAAACGTCATTGCATTCTAAAAGATTCATATTTTTAATATTTCGGAAAAACTGATTATCACAAGAACAACTATAAATTCATCTTTAAACACTTTCAAAACGAAAGTATAAAGTAACACTATATTTATATAAAATAATTAACTTAAAGGCACATAACAAAATTCTTGAACATGCAAATTATGGACTAAAATAATTTACTAATAACAATTAAAACAAAATCCTCGTACTAAATATTAAGATCATATAAATGAAATTTTGATTATGTACAACAGAAATATAAACTTACCAAAATCAATCCAATATAAGGGTTGCAACTTTTAAACAATAAACGTAACCCTAATCAAGAAAGACCTTCATAGTTACTACTACTTCCAAAACATATAATAAAATGTTCCGAATCATATAATTTCAAGTTCCAAATATAACATCCAAAATCACCGAATTGGAATTCTTGTACCTCTACCGCATCCTAGATTCACCCGTACCTTCCGCCTCGCATGTTTAACTTGAAACAGACCCAACTCCAACTTCCTTTTCAAGATCTCGATATTTGTCGATGGGGCTTCGAATTTGAACTCATTCACCTTTGTTCTCACTTCTTTTTCACTGGTGACTGAAGGCTTCGGGTTTCCTAGGGGAGCTACTCCCTCTCCCTCCCCCTCTCTGTTTTTCTTTTTGATCTTTAACTTAATCTTAAGACTTTTGGGTTGAGGAGTCGCTTTTATTACTTCAACTTCAAAATCGTGATCATTGGCTACTTCTTGATTCGTCACCGATGACTTCGGGTTTCCAACTGGAGCTTCTCCCTCCTCTTTCTTCTTATTCAACTTGATCTTCAAGATTTTACGTTGAGGAGCTGTTTTTAATGCTTCTTCTTGTACCGCATTGGATTTTTCTTGATTGAAAATCGACTGAATTTTCATCGGATCATCAACCGTCTTTGACATGAGTATATTGACAAGGTGTGACCTACGGATCATAAACTCGTCTGGATACTTGGCAGCAGCCATATCAATGGCCGAAAGCATGACGTTAAAAATATCATCTAAGGAGCCGTCGCGAATAACATTATTGGCCAATTTCTTGAACTCCATCTCCTTAGAAAATCAGCAAAAGATGAATGCAATCCGTCTCTAAAAACAATGAGAAGGGACTGCGTGAGTGAGAGAAGAAGAAGAAAATAGGGTTTTGACTTGTGAGTGATTGAAGTCAACGTAAATGAGATGGATAGGTAGGGAATGGGAATAAATAAATAAGCTAGTGAACCGACTTTGAAAGTTAGATTCCTAACGGGATTCTGACTGCTGTTGAGTGGACTTTCCTGATTTAAATGTTTTGAGTCTTAAGTGGATTTTTATTTCCGGCATTTAATTAACATGTTATATAGAATATAATAATTAGTTTGTTGTTTTATTGAACAACATAATTCTAACAAATCAAGCAACTTAACTAAAAAAAATGAATAATCAGTACATGTAGACAGATATTTGATGTTGTAACTAGTACTACAATTTAACTTTATTTTCTTATTTATTTTTTTTAGTTATAAGGGAGTGTCATTTGTAATTTTAATCAGTTTTAAATACTAAATATTATGTTAAATATTTATACTTTATCCATCTTAAACAAATACTCATATTTTGACTTTGAATTATTTTGTCAGATTAATTGATTTTTTACTCGTAAGTACGGAAAATTTTATTAATTTTATGAAATTATAAAAGTAATTATTGACAATATTGTAATTTTGAATCAGAAGAAGTTTTTAATACAGTTGTATAAGAACAACTTAATCTTTATAAATAGTTATCAATATTCACTTAGATTGAGCAAATAAAGCCAAAGTATGATTAATTTTTTGGACTTAGTATTTTCTTCTAAATTCAAGGATACATTTTGTTCCTTTCATATCCAAATATATTTTGGTTAATTTCTTGTAGGTAATTTTTTTTTGTTTTTTTTTTTTTTTTTTTTTTTGAAGGATTTTATACAAAACCAAGTCTTTAGGGGAATTTCCTCTATGTAACGATACTTGACGCTCACGACAACCAAATTATGCTCAACCCCACCGTTAATATTTTCATCAAACAAAGCAAATGTGCGTGTGTGAAAATACACACAACCACACTAAAGTTGGAGCTTTTCTTTTGACAAACATAGCGAAATTCCTTGAAAGTTGAAACTATAGTATAGGATCAGATAGCTAATTATTCCACTGTTTCAGCAGAATTGACACTTTTTTTTTGGTCGTCGCACCACAAGTTATACTACCAAAAAGGAAATATTATAATAAATTTATATTCTCTCTATCCCACCATTTAACCCAATTCATTCTCTATTTTCATTTTCTACCACTCAATTTATTCAACCAACACTACTATTTATCTCACGCATTCTCTCTTTTCATTTTCTACCACAAATATATTGCTTTATCTTAATTATTGTGCTCACTCCTATAGTTTTACTTGTGCTTGGACGGAGGGAGTATACATTCGCTTCAGTGTGGCGGAGCCTTTTTTTTTTTTAATGAAGAGGCAATTTTATAGTATTAAATTTACAAAATCATTTGAATATGTGATTTTAAGGGAGCCAAAATTATACCATAGTGTTTTATTTTTCTTATTATAATGGGGGAAGAATTGATAATAGTATGATTTTTAATATTAACAAGTCATTTGCTTCAAAAAAAAATAATAATAACCAAAAACAAAAACTAACAAGTCATTTTTTTTTCAAAATGCTAGTCCTATATTTGTAAATTTTAATAGATGAATGGGGGTAATTGCTCCCCTCCCCCTCTTAAGAGTATGATATTATATATATATATATATATATATATATATATATATATATATATATATATATATATATATAATTGCTAGTGCTAATTTTTTCTTTCAAGAGATAAACTTAATTATTGAGTGTAAATACATTGGTCTCTTTGAAGCTTAATAAACCACGTGTAAATTGAGTAAATGTAAGATATTGATTAACATTGACTGCTAAAATATTATTGCTCAAAGAAGATGATTTAATTCCATTATTTCTCACAAAAAATTATCTCTCCATGGAAATTTATTTATGATTTTTGAATCCAACGATATGTAATCCACCAATATTTCAACATTTGATGTTGCTGGTCCTACGATGAGAAGCATTTTTTTGTTCATAATTCTTGCCTTCTTTCATTTGTCTTTAAGGAGTAATGCTTGTTTTATCTTTAGTACCAAACGGAGGGTTTCCATTATCAATGGACTCTCTGATAACATTTGGATCCGTGTTAAATCGGGAGATGGTGATTTTGGACCTTATTACTTGACACCGAGCGAGTTCTATCAATTTAGCTTTTGTGATAGGGTTGATGGACGTACTTTATACTATGTACACTTTTGGTGGGGTTCAAAAGATAAAAGGTTTGATGTTTTCAACAAACACATAGCGAGAATTTGTGCAGATTCTTTGGATGGGCCAATTCCGTGCTATTGGTTAGCTAAGAGCGATGGATTCTATGTATCTAAAGAGAATAAAACATTTCCCGATAGCTGGCAGAAGCTTAATGATTGGTGATTGAAAACGTGTTGCCGTAGGTGTTTATGAATGACGGTATATGTATCAATGTATCATAAATAAAATATAATATTTCATTGTATCTTGCTCGATGTGTGAGTGTGTGCATTTCTTTTCATTTGAATGTGATGTTTTCATATCACTCCCGTGTGCGGTTACGAGTGTTTCGTTAAGGTTGAATTAGAAAGCCTTTTTTTTCAATTCCTCCCCCTCCTCCTCCCCCCCCCCCCCCCCGCGCGCGCGCGCGCGCGAGGAGTTGATCTTTCCTTCCCCCCCTCCCCCCTAGGCCGATGAAGAACAATAAAATTGAACTACCCGGGATGTTTGGTCCCATAAATAATCGAGGAGCCACCGATGTGAATCTGCTTGTCCAATGGATCAGGGTGAAAGCATCATCTAATAGTTGAAAGAATAGTTGGTAGTGATGGTTCTTACTTTCGGTCAGAAATTGAGGTTTAGGAAGGCGAGATTGCCAGCTGACCCTTCACAAATCAAGTTCATTTTGTTTATAGAATCGATTTCTCCATGTCCATAATCAGTTTTACCGTTCTAAGTTCATTTAGGGAAAGAAGGAGTAATTTATTTATTTTTAATCGATGTTAGGGATAATGTATTTAAAGAATGTCTCTCAAACTTAAAATTGACAATTATTTTGAGATTGAGGGAGCATCATGCAAGTCCACTCATCCACAAGTCTTGTCAATTGTTAGATTTAACCAAAAAAGAAAAAAAATGTAATTTTAAATTGAGGAAGTCTTGTGTGAGACGGGTCTTGTTGAGAGAGAAAATGGGCTTGCCCCGCCCCACCCATAAGGGGGCAAACCATTTGTTGGAAATTTGACATTTGGTCAACTTTGGGTGGGTCCCATTTGTGGGTCCCTTTTAGTTTGACCATCGTCAATGTTGATATACATTGTATGATGTAGCATGAGGAAATTGTGTGTTTTGGTGAAAGCCAAATTATGGAATTAATCCATGGTTCTAAGACTTCAAAGATGGGCATTGAAGTGCTTTAATTCTCAAAGATGAAATGGGTTGGTTGGTATCCCACATGGGATAGGAAAGCCAAACCTCCCTTTGTTTGGGAATATAAAAGGCTTTTTGTCCAAACCCACATGGAATAGGAATGGAAGTTGGAGTGCCATAAATTACAAGGCACTTCATAGTCTCATGTTCAAGTTACATGTGAGGTGGACTTGAACCTTTCCCCACACGCGCGCTCGCTCGCTCGGTTCGGCCGGGCCGGGCTCGGGCTCGGCTCGGGCTCGGCTCAGGGCGTTTGGGCGTTTGGTTCGGTTCGTGGGCGTATCTTTTTAGTAAAAATTCATTTGAAGTTTCCTTTTTGTTAACGGAAACAGTTAGTCTCGTCAGTTTCCTAACTGGACTCTAACTGTGCAGTTGGTTTTCCTTCAAAAATAAGCTACTGTAATTTGGGTAGGTTTTAGAGTCCTTCTAAAAAACCCTAAACCGACTTCATACGTGTATAAAATAACAGCCCCGGTTTCAGATTTACTAACGCAAAAATACCTTCTGATTTTTGCAACCCGAAATCTGTTTTTTCCATACACTGTTTCTATGATTGATCTGAGCGGGCGATTCAGGCGAAGTGGGACAGCAGGCGCAAGTGCATCTGTACCTGTTCGTGCGAGATTTCTTGGTACGTTTGCTGAGATCGTTTTATCCTCGGAGAATTTTGCCGTAACTCTTTGTCGCACCAGTAAGGGGGCAATAAATTCTCTTAGGAGAGTCTTCATACAGGCGACTCGATCTGATAAGTATTCTGACTCCCTTTTGTTTTCCTGTTTGCCTTTTTCCTGGTATGCGTTCTGTTGCTATTTCTGTTATGCTTTTGGCAATAATCTGTATTGCTATTGAATTCGTGATTGCCCCTTTAATTGATTAAATCTGTTTAATCTGAACTGGTCGAATATTTTATTTCAACAGTCTAAGAGAATTTAATAATCATGACTTCATCTGGTAATACTGCTCCATTCAAGTCCCTTGTTGACACCTCAGATCTGCTTGAGAAGTTCACTGGAAAGAACTTCAAGCGCTGGCAGGAGCGCATGAAGATCTGTTTGTCAATTAAGGGAATGACTGGTATGCTGACTGAGAAGTGCCCTGCCATTGACGATAAGGACCCTGAAACAACAAAGGCTGCTGCCCAGTGGGCGGAGAGGGATGGTGTTGTTCGTGGATGCATTCTTTCGGCTCTGTCGAATGTGCTCTTCGATGTATACTGTTCTGCTCCACTCACTGCTGCTTCGCTGTGGGAATCACTTAACACAAATTATAACACTGACAATGTTGGTGTTGAAAAATACTGTTTGTCTAAGTTCCTGAAGTATCGGATGGTTGATGGGAAATCTGTTACTGATCAAGTTCATGAATTCCAGATCATATTGCAATCACTCAAGGATGGGGCTATGGAACTTCCTGAGAAGTTCGTAGTCATGTCGATCATTAAGAAGTTTCCTCGTGCTTGGGAAGAATTCGATATGAGTCTCAAGCACCGTACAGGAAGCTTGACACTCAATGACTTGATGAATGCAATATCGATCCAGGAAGTGCATCATAGTAACGGTGTTAGTGTACCTGTAGAGGCAAATGCCAATCTGATAACTGCTAGTTCTAAGAACAGAGGAAAAGCTGTTAAAAATGGATCTAAAGATAACTCTAAGTTGAAACCTAAAAAGAACATCCAGAAAAAGCCAAAAGCAAAACAGACTTGCTGGAACTGTGGAACAGGTGGGCACTTTTCTAGGGACTGCCCGTCCAAGAAAGGAAAACCGCCACAAGGTTCTGCGGATCAAGAGCTAGTGAACATGGTGATTGGACCCAAGGACGATGAGCCGGATGCTGGTGCACCTGGAATTGAGTCTTTGACCACCGAAATCACCAAGTATGTAATCTCTAAACCTAAACTTTGTACTGTTTATGAACCCAATGAGTGGTTAGTAGATACTGGGGAAAATGTGCACGTTTGTGCTAATAAATTGCTATTTGTATCTTACCAGCCTGAACGTGGGAGAACAGTGATGATGGGGAACTCTAGTGCTGCCAAAGTGCTTGGGACTGGAAGCGTGGACCTGAAGTTTCCTAATGGGCGCATTCTGACCTTGCACCGAGTGTATCACGTTCCTGATTTCGTCATAATATCATTAGTGGTAGTTGCTTAGTTAGAGAAGGTTTAGAGAATTCATTTAAATGTAATAAAGTTATACTTTTGGATTCTGGTAGTTTTGTTGCGAAGGTTACTCTTCGGATGGTTTATTTAAAATTAGAGTTGAGGAAAATTTTAGTACTCTTGATGATTCATTTATTGATTATCCTGTTTCCTTTAATATTGAATCTTCAAACATTTGGCATGGTCGTTTAGGTCATATAAATTATAATTCCATAAAAAGAATGATGAATCTGGATTAATACCTAAACATGTTATTGATAAAAAGTCTAAATGCCACACTTGTGTTGAAGCTAAATCTGTAAAGAAATCGTTTCATTCTGTTGTTAGAGACTCTGAAATTCTTGATTTAGTTCATACTGACATTTGTGAATTTAATGGGCTTTTAACAAGAGATAAAAAGAAATACTTTATCACATTTATTGATGATTGCTCTAGATACTGTTATGTTTATTTACTTAATAGTAAAGATGAAGCATTGGAAAAGTTTATCATTTTTAAGAACGAAGCAGAAAATCAAACTGGCAAGAAACTTAAACGATTAAGATCTGATAGAGGTGGAGAATATGAGTCTAACCCATTTAATACTACTGTCAAGACAATGGCATAGTACATGAAGAGACTCCACCATATACACCTCAATCTAATGGTATTGATGAACGTAAAAATAGAACCCTAACTGACATGATCAATACTCTACTTATAAGTTCTGGATTGCCTAATTATATGTGGGGTGAAGCTTTGAATACGGCTTGCCATATTCTGAATAGAGTTCCTCCTAAGAATAATCAAGCAAGTCGTTTGAACTTTGGAAAGGTAGAAAGACAAGCTTGAGTTACCTTAAAGTGTGGGGGTGCCTTGCCAAGGTACTTGTACCCGCACATAGAAGGAAAAAGCTTGGTCCAAAAACTGTTGATGCTATCTTTATAGGATATTCTGAAACTAGTTATGCATTGAGATTTCTGATTATCAAATCTGAAATTTCTGGCATAGAGGTGAACTCAATTATTGAGTTACGTGATGCAACATTTTTTGAGGATGTGTTTCCCATGAAAACTGGACTCCCTAAGGAATCTAACATTACATCTGACTCTATTCCAACTCAAGTGGAAGAGATGAAAATGTGGGGGTTGATTCAGTTGGTTCCTTATCTAATGATGAGGAAGAAGCAAGGAGGAGCAAGCGGGCTAGGATTACCAAGGATTATGGAAGTGACTTCGTTACTTTCAATATCGAGGGTGATCCTAATACCTTCAAGGAAGCTATGGCATCTTCGGATGCTAAGCAATGGAAGGATGTCGTTAAAAGTGAAATTGATTCTATTGTCTCAAATGGGACATGGGAATTAGTTGACCTTCCTCCTGGTTGTAATACAATAGGGTGTAAGTAGGTTTTTAAGAGGAAAATGAAACCAGATGGTACTGTTGATAAGTTTAAGGCTAGACTGGTTGCTAAAGGGTTTAAGCAAATGGAAGGAATAGACTATTTCTATACCTATTCCCCTGTTGCTAGAATGACTACAATTCGTATGCTTATAGCATTGGCTTCTGTATATGATCTTCATATCCATCAGATGGATGTTAAGACTGCCTTTCTTCATGGCGATCTTGAGGAAGAAATTTATATGGATCAACCTGAAGGATTTATAGCTTCTGGTAATGAGAAAAAGGTTTGCAAACTGGTTAAGTCTTTTTATGGACTTAAACAAGCCCCAAAGCAATGGCATGAGAAATTTGATCAAATTGTCTTATCCCACAGTTTTGTTCCGAATGAATTTGATAAATGTGTCTATAGCAAAATAAAGGGTGATAATAGTATTGTCTTATGCCTATATGTTGATGATATTCTGTTATTTGGGAATAATATGAGGATAATTGATGAAACCAAATCTTTCTTGAAAAGTAAGTTCGAGATGAAGGATATGGGGGTTGATGACATGATTCTTGGACTTAATCTGACTCGTTCAGCTCAAGGAATTACTATCTCACAGTCTCATTATACTGAAAGTATTATTGAGAAGTTTGGTAGTAATGGTAGAATCGTTAGTACTCCGTTTGATACTTCTGTAGCACTTACTAAGAATGAGACTGGTGTACCTGTGGCTCAATTGAAGTATTCTCAGATTATTGGGAGCTTGATGTATCTTGCCAATTGTACGAGACCAGATATTTCCTACTCCGTAACAAGATTGGCTAGATACACTAAGTGTCGGAATAGAACTCATTGGGAAGCTCTAAACCGAGTACTTAGGTACTTGAAGGGAACTGTTTCCCTTGGGCTGCATTACAAGAGATATCCTGGTGTTCTTGAAGGATATAGTGATGCTAGCTGGATTGCCACTAACTCTGGGAGTTATGGCTGTACAGGGTATGTTTTCACCCTAGGCAGTGCTGCAGTCGCCTGTAGGTCTACAAAACAAACTCTGTTGTCTAGGTCTACTTTTGAGGCCGAATTAGTTGCCCTTGACACTACTGGATTGGAAGCTGAATGGCTACAAGGACTGATGTCCGAGTTACCCATGATCAGCAAGCCTATGCCTGTGATTTCGATACATTGTGACAATACTGCCACAATTGCGAAAATCAAAAGTGTCAAGTACAACTGCAAAACAAGGAGACATATCCAAATTAGATTAAAATCTATAAGGGATCTTGTGTCTCGGAAGGTAATAGCTGTTGATTATGTTAGTACTAATGATAACATAGCTGATCCTTTAACCAAAGGACTTGAATTAGTTCTTGTCCAAAAATCCAGGTTGGGGATGTGACTGAACCTTATATAATTCATACGCAGTAGCAACCCAACCTATCTGAGTGGAGATCCCACAAAGAAGGTTCAATGTGGTAATAACAAGCTGTGGTGTGAATTGGAACACCTAAAACAGATTGACATGTTACATGTCTGAGTCTGTCCCCTGATAAACCTGGAAAGGTGTTCGTAACTGCAAGTATAGTAAGAGCTTTAAGCTTTGAATGGGATCAAGTCTTTATGACGATATGTTAGCAGTACATCTTTGGAGATTCCCAACTAAGTGAGTATTATTGTTGGCCGCAATTAGAGGAAAAGGGTTATTCCTCGAAAGCACTCATGACAGAGGATCGGGACGTATGGCTTATACGCGTCAAGTTATAATGATAGAGGTTGCTGTCATAGCCTTTTGTCGTGTTGTTACCAACGGACGCCACCACATTCAAGAATCAGGTTCAAGACACCCGTTCACCTAGATTCTGTGGGGGCATAAGTTGACTGACTAGGTAGGGGTTCAAGCTGGGAGGCACCATCTATCGAAAGCATGACAATGGATAATCGTTACCCGTCTTATCACCACGGATTTGTGGGGGATTGTTGGAAATTTGACATTTGGTCAACTTGGGTGGCTCATTTGTGGGTCCCTTTGAGTTTGACCATGGTCAATATTGATATACATTGTATGATGTAGCATGAGGAAATTGTGTGTTTTGGTGAAAGCCAAATTATGGAGTTAATCCATGGTTCTAAGACTTCAAAGATAGGCATTGAAGTGCTTTAATTCTCAAAGATGAAATGGGTTGGTTGGTATCCTACATGGGATAGGAAAGCCAAACCTCCCATTTGTTTAGGAATATAAAAGGCTTTTTGTCCCAACCCACATGGAATAGGAATGGGAAGTTGGAGTGCCATAAATTACAAAGCACTTCATAGTGTCATGTTCAAGTTACATGTGAGGTGGACTTGAACCTTTCCCCACACACGCGCTCGCTCGCTCAGCTCGGCTGGGCCGGGCTCGGGCGTTTGGGCGAATGGTTCGGTTCGTGGGCGTATCTTTTTAGTAAAAATTCATTTGAAGTTTCCTTTTTGCTAACGGAAATAGTTAGTCTCGTCAGTTTCCTAACTGGACTCTAACTGTGCAGTTGCTTTTCCTTCAAGAATAAGCTACTGTAATTCGGGTAGGTTTTAGAGTCCTTCTAAAAAACCCTAAACCGACTTCATACGTGTATAAAATAACAACCCCGGTTTCAGATTTACTAACGCAAAAATACCTTCTGATTTTTGCAACCCGAAATCTGTCTTTTCCATACACTGTTTCTGTGATTGATCTGAGCGGGCGATTCAGGCGAAGTGGGACAGCAGGTGCAAGTGCATCTGTACCTGTTCGTGCTAGATTTCTTGGTACGTTTGCTGAGATCGTTTTATCCTCGAAGGATTTTGCCGTAACTCTTTGTCGCACCAGTAAGGGGGCAATAAATTCTCTTAGGAGAGTCTTCATACAAGCGACTCGATCCGATAAGTATTCTGACTCCTTTTTGTTTTCATGTTTGCCTTTTTCCTGGTACGCGTTCTGTTGCTATTTCTGTTATGCTTTTGGCAATAATCTGTATTGCTAATGAATTCGTGATTGCCCCTTTAATTGATTAAATCTGTTTAATCTGAACTGGTCGAATATTTTATTTCAACACCATTTACTCTCTCAATAAGACCCGTCTCACACGTGAGACCATCTCATACAAGTTTTTATCTTTTAATTTATTTATTAATAGCATTTATAAATAAACACTTTCACTGATGAAACACTATATATATATATATATATATATATATATATATATAATTGCATTAAAAGAGAAGAAATAATTCCATTATTGCTCAAAAAAGATGATCTAAACTTGGAGATTTAGTTATGTTTTTGCTCAAATCCAATGAATATACTCTAGCAACTATTTCCACATTGCATATAAATAGAACAAGCAATAACTTGGATTATAGAACACCCAATTCATCAAAATTGAGCCATGAGTCTCACAATGAGAAGCCTTTCTTTGTTCACAGTCTTGCCTTCTTCCATTTGTCTTTAAGAACTGATGCATGTAATATTTTTAGTACCAAATGGAGGGTTTCCATTACCAATGCTATGCCCGATAGCATTTGGGTCACTGTCAAATCAGGAGACGACGATCTTGGTGTTGGGAATTTAGTGGTACCCCGTTGCAATCTAGATAAAGAAAAACAAACCCACAAACACAATAATGGAAGAATCACACACACAAGAACACAAGAATTGTTTACCCGGTTCGTTCAACACATGAACTACGTCCGGGGGCAATTGCCAAGCCAATATATTATTAATCACACCTTAATAATTTGCTACAATGTGTCCTAGGTCGTGACTATGCTTATATAGCAGTACAAGGAAGATCTAAATCAAATTAAGAAGAGATTGTATCAAAATACGAAACAAATCAGCCCAGCCGGCATAACAAGCGCCCGCTTGGGTCTAGGCGAGCGCCAGCTCGAATTAATTCTCCCAGGCGGATCAACTCACTGTCTAAATGAGTGCCCGCCTGGTCCAGGGCAAGCGCCCGCCTGCTCCTCCGCCAGGAACTCCTCCTCCGGTTTGAACCCTTTTTGATCTCCACCAACTCCCCCGACTTAGACTCCTTTTCTTCCTCATAGTTTAGGATCCAATCCCAACAATATCCCACCTGGAGACTACTCATAAGCATAGAGAAACCCATCAACTCCCACCACGGAATGAACACCTTTGAACACATTTTACCCCCCCCCCACATATTGGCTTGACATTACCGAGCCTCCCGCTCAAGTACTAAGGCGAGTTGAAACCAAGCGACGTTTCAACCTCTCCGTGTTAGAAAGTTCTTGCCTCCCCAAATCAGCTTCTACCTTGATTTCTCTCCGCAAGTCTAACTTCGCCTTCTCCCTCCAGACCCACCTTCCTCGCAATGATTCCCCTTGAAACATGGACACACCTTGTTTCTTGCATCGTCTTCTCTTGGTCTGAACACGCTCTCTGTTAGGGCACTTGGACTTCCACACTGCGTTGATGGTTCATAAAAAATCTAAATATGAAATAGAAGGTTATGAGTTAGCGTACCCAACAACAACACTTCTTGTAAGACCTAGAAAAAGATGTGTCATTAATACTCTCCTACATTTGAAATTTGCGGCATTTGTTTCCCATAATTGAACCCAAGACCATAGGATATGAAAAAAGTATTTTATCACTATGTTATATCATTTTTATATCCAATTAAAATAATTTATTATAATATATAAATTTATAATGTTTTTGATGATTGTAGAAAATATGAACATAGTATAATTAACAATTTAATGATAGTTATATGAAAAATATGATTAAATTTCAAAATAAACCTCTTTTTATTAGTACTCCCTCAGTCGATTTATATTGGCCACTTTTGAATATATTTTTTTTCAGTCAACACGAGTGAACTTTGACCAATTATAAATGTCAATTTAGTCAGGGTAATGAAATTTTAAAAATTGATATTGATAAATAACTTAATTATTTATAAATAACAATTTTTAGAATTTTACTAGAATGACTAGATTGACATTAATGTTTCGTCAAAGTTCACTCGTGTTGACTGAAAAAAAAAATTAAAAGTGGCCAATATAAATGAGACTGAGGGAATAACACTTTATAAAAGAATACCGGAAAACAGCGGCACTTAGCAAAAATTGCCTAAAACAGAGCAACACTTATTCAAATGGGCCACCTTATTGGCACTTACTAAAAAATATGAAATTGACGGCACTTATTAAGAGTGCCAAAAATTCAGCGGTTCTTATTTAAAAATGCTGGAATTACCGGTCACTGAATTAAAAGTATTGAAAACTTATTAAAAAGTGTCAAAAATTTAGCGTCACTTAATAAAAAGTGTCTGAAATTAGTTGCACTTATTAATAAATACTACTCCCTCTGTCTCTAAATGAGTGTCCATTTTTATGAAATCTTTGTCCCAAAATGAGTGTTTTTTTTTAGCATAACTTTCTCCCTAAATGTTTTTTTTCGAAAAAAAATTCACCGGTTTCTTTATACGTGCAAAACTAAACGTTTGGAAATGAGATTACAAGATTATATATGAATATTTGCTACCAAATTGTACAAGAAAGTTGAGATTTTCAGTGTCCCTTAAAATGAAATTTGGACACTCATTTAGGGACAGAGGTAGTAAAAATTAGTAGCACTTAATAAAATATGACGGAAATTATCGACACTTTTTAAAGTGTCAAAACTTTACGAAACCTATAGATTGTTATTGTTGTAGTCCTAGTGCAACAAAAAAAGTGCCATTTTTTTAAAAAAAATTTATAGACCGCGGTATAGAAGTGTCATAAAAGGGTATTTTGTTGTAATCCTAGTGCAACAAGAAAGTCGTAAGTGTGGAAACTTCTAATTCAGTCGGACTGTTGCACCAACAGGCTAAATTAGATCACTAATAAACGCATGACATGTTTATAAGAAAGTGGGCTCAGAAGACGATCCTACCTCTGTTCAACTAATCCAATGAATCGAATGTTGACTGTTATGACAATCAACTGCACGGATCTTAAATATATTGTTTTCATTACTATGTGACTAATAATCCAATCTTCCTAAATGAACGTCAAAGTTTTATTTAAAAGATATTTAGATTTTTTTAAACCAAGTACTTTTAGTAGCATAAATCTATACTTATAGTATTTTAAAGTTGGTGAAACCAACTATGGGAATGACACATAAACCACAAATTGGTTTATCTTGATTTAGAGGATGCCATGCAATATGACCTTTGCAATCATGGAGGCTTTTGGCATTCCTCTACCAAGGTTAAAATAAGAGGTAATAACCATAGATATGTAAATCGGTAATTCATATACAATAAGAATATAAATATGTACATATTAAATCATTTTCTCTTTATAGTGATTCTATAATAAGAGAATAATACATAATAGAACATATACTCTTATATATAGAGTATTAGACTAGGTAGGTCATGGATGCATTAATTTAAGAAGTGACTTTTTAGTTTTCAACTAAGATCATTAAGAAGTGACTTTAAAATCTTAGGTAGATTCATTATGAATTAATTTTTTTATATGTTGTAAATCTTAAAGGGAGATGAATGAGTAGTTGAATTTGGATCATCAAAAGTCTTTTATTTATGAATCACATTAAATTAAAAATTAAAACATCTTATAAATATATGTTCATATAATAAATCTTAAAAGATGCAATCTAATTTCAATGAGTAGTTGAACATGATAAATCTTTTGAAATCAAATGTTAGATTCATCATAAAATAATTATACTTTATTTATGCAACATGTCTTTAAAAAAACATGAATTATTAGATGACTTAAGGCATTGAAATTGTTCATATATCAATAGACAACATATTATTCAAAGCCATTGAATTATGATAGAATACGAAAAGTTTTAAGTATCAATTGATTTCTCGAAATGAAATGGTTCATGAACTAAAATTTACACTTATAGTATTTTAAAGTTGGTGAAATCAACCATGTGAATGACACATAAGCTACAAATGGGTTTTTCTTGATTTAGAAAATGTCATGTAATATGACGTTTGCAATCTTAGAGGCTGAAAGTGTGAAGTATTGCACACGGTTTTATTTGGTTTACGTGTTTTTATTAGTAGTCAAGATTTGTTACATTCGTGTGAATATTTATTTCACTAACTTTCTAATTAGTTGTTTAGTGTTGTGTATATCTTTTGGTTATTTTGTAGGGATCTATCAAGGATTGGAATGACTCAATTATGGAAAGGATAATGAAAGAATAATAGTGAAGATTTCACAAAAGATGGAGACCTTGATAACCAATCAATCAAGTCCTTAAACGTGTATAAATATAGAGGATTGGAAAACAAATGTTTTTACGCATTCTGTAAGAATAACAATAGATTCATTAGAGAGTGCTTTAGTGTTTTGGTGTTTTCTAGTTGAATATAAGTTTCCTCAAAACTTGTGTTCTTGAGTTCTTTTGTCTTTCTCTTAGTCTGTAAGTCTTTGATTAATTATTTCAATCAATAAGAGAAGTTTTGTTATCTTCAGCACTTTGCTGAAAGATAAGTGTTTATTCCGTTTTTGTTTTAAATTATTATTCCGATGTGTGTGTTGTGTTGTGATCTATAGTGTCTTAACACTAAGACTCACACCAAGTCTCTGATTCTGTGTACTGTCCTAGCTATCTAAACTTTCAGAGGCTTTTGACATTCTCCTACATAGGTTAAAATAAGAGATAATAACCATACATATGAAACTAGGTAATTTAGTGATTCTATAAGAAGAGAATGATATCTATAAAACATATACTCTTATATATAGATTATTAGACTAGCTAGCTAGATCATATCTTATTGAACATATACTCTTATATATAGAGTATTAGACTAGGTAGGTAGTGATGCATTAAAGAACATTAAGAAGTGACTTTTCAATTTTTAACTAATCAAATTTTCATAATTCAATGACTTTGAATAAACAATAAGATCATTAAGAAGTGACTTTCCAGTTTTCAACAAATCAAATTTTCATAATTCAATGGCTTTGACTATCATGCATTGTTTCAAATTGGTGCATAAATTACAAAAGAACCTGATAAAGAATATAAAAGATTAGATATATTTATTTAAAACATATCTTTTGCATTTCTCCATTCAATACCAACATTAATTTGAAGATAAAAAGATCTAAATGACCTTTTACTTTCAAAGGCAGGTGGTCTTTGCGGGGAATATAAAAATATAGAAGGAAAAAATTATTTTAATTGTTGTATGATATTATAGACTTCCTCCTACTTCTTTTCTTCTTTATACATTCATGTGATTTGTTTCCACAATTTATTTAACATTCTCTCTATATATCTATGTACTATATGATTTTGGGTTTAACTATTTTCTCTCATTTTTCCCTTTTTCTTTCATTAGGTTTGGGAAGAACATTTTTTGACAAATTTGATGAGGAAGAAAGCATTAGTTTGATTGAGAAAAAAATGCAACAGTGAGTAAGTTTCACCTCTACATTTTTGCATATATTACACTTATCTTTCGATTATACTATTACCTCCGTCCAAAACAAATTTTTATTTATTCTCTTTATCAAAAGAAAAAATATATTTATTTTGAGACGGAGATACTTTATCCATCAACATGTGTATTTCATTAACTTATTTAGAAAAAAATATTTATAATAGTATTATCATAATTTATTATGTTATTTTGAATACATATATGTCCTTAATTTTCTTTAGTGGGTTTTTCTGTTTTCTTCTCTCTCTCTCTCTCTCTCTCTCTCTCTCTCTCCCTCTCTCTCTCTCTCTCTCTCTCTCTCTCTCTCTCTCAGTTTTTCTCTTTCCAAGATTGAAATAAAAGGAGGTTACGCAAAGTTGTCGCATGCAATCGGCCAGTGTTGCACATATTTAGCAACCAAGCAATGCAATGCGTTTGTGATACTATTGCCCAAAATTCAACCTTGAGGCATATTATACTACTTTTGTCTCCAAAAAATGTTTGAATTTATTTTTAACTAAGAAAGAAAATGAGTTCATTTTAGGACGAAAAAAGTATTTTATATATTTTTTTAATTCACATGTCTTTCTATTATTGTAAATGAAACATTTGAAATTGATATAATTGACCACTCAAGTTCTTGGTTATATAACATGAAAGTTCATTTTTTGCAATTCTTTTCCTCACATTATTTTTTTGTTGAAATTTTATGAAAAAAATGAGAATACCTAAGTTATAATATGTGTTTATTTCTATGTCTATATATTTGATTTTTATCATAAATTTATTTAAGAGTTAATTTTGGGTTTTATTTATTTTTATATAATTTTGTTATGTCTACTAACTTTAATTCATTCTTGGTTTTTTACTGCAGATCATTATGTTTGGAGTAGTTGAAATATTTGAAAGGTCAATGCAGTGTGAATGTAATCATTCATGTCATGATGGCAATACTTAATTTACTGCATCTTGATTTTAATGCAGATTTGTATATAGCAACATAATACAATTGCAAGTATTATGTTGCAAAAATTAGTTACTATATTAATTGAACTCCACATCTATTTTCAATTAGAACTTTTTTTTTATTAAATTTATTATAGTTTAGTGATTCAATTTTTTAATGGCATTACTTAATTTAATTTATTTGTCTTTTAATACTTAAAGAGATAATTAGTAAATATATTTTAATTATTTATAAATTTTGATTATAAATATCAGATTGATTGTAATAAGTTAAGTTTTTATAGACACATACACACTTTTTATCCCTCCATATAAACTTTTATCAAAAGACCTCCTTATATTCATAAACTACTAATTGGTTCATTGAAATATTATTACTTTATACTATCTATCTCTTCTAAAAATATTTTACAAAAAATACATTTCACATTTATAAATTATCAAATGCTATTGCTAGTATATACTGTAGTTAAGTTTTTTTTTTTTTTTTTTTTTTTAGTATTTCATCGTATTGCATCATGAACACAAGTATGAATTAAAACTAATTAATTGACTAGGGATGACTCACTAACTTTCCCAAAATTTTGATTTATTTGGATATCATTTTTTTGTGAGGAAAATGAAATTTATTTAGGAAAGAAAAGATTGGAATACAATTTCTATACTATGTATATACTTTTTCCATCTTATTTCAAAGGGTTAATGACAATTTAGGGCCTGAACTCCAGGGGGGTGCGTCTAAAAGGGGCCTGGGTTTTTTTTTCGCTAGATTAGGGCCCAATATCTAAATTTTTCGGCAGTTAGGGCTTTTTGACGGAAATCGTTAGAAAAGTCAGTTAAGTGCCATGTGCATGGCACGTGATCGACTAAATGGATAGATTTGTAATGATATTAGTTAGTAAGGGCGTTAGTGAAATTTTTGAAACACAAAAGGTTTAAAAATGAAATAAATATTTTTTCTAAAATAATAATACTTTTTCTAAATAATCAAGTATATAATAGGATTTAGATTATTTTCTAAATAATAAATTTAAAATAAAGAAAATCATAAATAAATTTAAATTTTATTCTATGAACATAATAAATTACTTTTTACATTCACCAAATTTAAAACAACATTCTTTAAAAAAAAAAAAAAAACAACATAAAGTAATTATCACTATTTACAAAAAAATATATACTACCTCTGTCCCACTTTAAGGTTCATACTTTCCTTTTTGGTATGTCCCAATTTAAGGTTCTTACTTTACTTTATTACCTAAAATAGAAAGTGGGACCCACTTGTCATTTTCACAACAAAAACTCCCTACCCACTTTCTCTCTCATACTTTACTTTTTATACTCACAACATTTACTTTTTCTTAATCTCCGTGCAAAGTCAAGTCAAAGTAAGAACATTAATTTGGGACGGAGGGAGTATACTCCCTCCGTCCCATAGAGAGTGAGACTAGAGGAGTGGGCACGATATTTAAGATAAAGTGATATATATGTGGTAGAAAATGAAGAGAGAGAATGAGTGGGGTAAATAGTAGTGTTGGTTGAATAAAATGAGTGGTGAAAAATGAAGAGAGAGAATGAGTGAGTTTAAATAGTGGGGAATGATGAATATAAGTATATTAAAACATTTCCATTTTGGGTAGTCTCACTTTAAGTGGGACGGCCCAAAAGGGAAATAAGTCTCACTCTTAGTGGGACGGAGGGAGTATATAGTTATTCCCATCAAATTTCAGAATCAACACAAGAAACACAAGAAAAAGCAAAAATTAGACCCACCCTAATTTTGCTTTCTGGAAAAAAAAAAAAAAAAAAAATTAGAAACGGCATTACATAACATCAACTACCTCCGCAACACCATCTCCACCCACCAACCACCGCCGTCGTCCCCATCTCCTCCGCCGCCACCAATCAACTTAGTCTCCCTCCCTTTCCAAAGCTCCAACCACGGCCTCCCACCCGGCGTCGAAAACACCGAAGTCTTAAACCTATCCCAAGTCATCAAACTCTTCCATGCCTCCAACTCCTTAGAACCACACTTCCGCCGCTTCCTCTCCGACACCGTCGCTAAATATTTTGGCACCGTTAACCTCGGTTTCTCCACTGGCGGCGCGTACGGCACTGCCGCCTACGTTAACTCTCTTCCCTCACCAAAACGACGCCGGCAACCATTAACAACAAGGAAGGCGATGATTCAGACGAATCAAAACCCGAAATTCTAAATAGATCCAAATCTAATTAACCCAAAAGCTCATTCCCGAAAACGTAACAACAGGTCTATAAGGATGCTAGTTCAATCTCTGATATTTGGATGATTTTTTTGTTTTGATTTGGATGATTTGGTTTGCTTTGATATTTAATGGCGGGTGATGGGTTTGGTGGAGCATATCGGTGATGATGGTGGTGGCAGTGGCAGTCGGATTAGATGGTGGTAGTGCCGGAAGAAGGGGGTTGGATCTGGCCATCTGGGTTTGATTTGGGAAGAAGAAGGGGTTGGATCTGGGTGTTTGATTTGGAAAGAAGAAGGGGTTGGATGTAATATTTTAGAGAGATATATTTTTAATTTTGTCCTCTAGTTTCAGACTTTTACATCTCACCCCTTAATAGTTAGTATGAAATACAAATCCATCCATTTAGTCGATCACGTGCCATGCACATGGCACTTAACTGACTTTTCTAACGATTTCCGTCAAAAAGCCCTTAACTGCTGAAAAATTTAGATATTGAGCCCTGATCTAGCGAGAAAAAAAACCCAGGCCCCTTTTAGACGCACCCCCTGGAGTTCAGGCCCTATATTGTCATTAACCCTATTTCAAATTGCAAAATTTGTTATTTTAAGAGTTTCATAGAAATTGCAAAATTCAAAAGTAAAAAGTTTTTAATAAGGGTAAATGACAAATAAGGGTCTGAAGTTTGGGGGTCATTCGTAGAAAGGGGTTCGATGTTCTAAAACTCGCAGATAAGGGTCTAAAGTTGATGAAAACTAGCAATTAAGGGCTTTTTGACGGAAAAGTTAGATTTTTCAGTTAAATCCACATGTGCCGTGCACATGTGGACTAAAATGAAATTCGCTTTACAAGTAAGGGTAAAAACGAGTATTTTAAAGTTTAAGGGACTAAAACTAAAATTTTAAAAAATTTACGTATGATTCGCAAAATTAATATTTTTTAAATTCACTAAATTACTTTTTGTAAAAATTGTTTAACAAATTTTTATTTTTATTTTGAAACATTATTTCAGAAAATTAGTTTTTCCAAGAAAAAAAGTTCACTAAATTATATTTTCAAAAAACTAATTTCACTAATCTAAATATTTTTATTAATTTTTTTATTTAATTAGTATTTTTTTCTGTTTTGAAATTTATATCTCCCCTCTTTCTCTAAATTCACTAAATTATATTTTAGAAAACTAATTGCACTAAATTAATCTATTCTAAAATCAAAATTTCGAACATATTGCATTAAATTAGTGAAATTAGAGAAAGAGGGGAGATATAAATTTCAAAACAGAAAAAAAAATTGAGAAAAAATTTTTTTTTTTTTTGCATTAAATTAGTGAAAATAGTTTTTTGAAATTATAATTTAGTGAATTTTTTTCTTGAAAAAAACTAATTTTCTGAAATATTGTTTCAAAAGCAAAATAAAAAATTGTCAAATTAACAATTTTTACAAAAAAATAATTTAGTGAATTAAAAAACTATTGATTTTGCGAATCATACATATATTTGTTAAAATTTTAGTTTAGTCCTTTAAACTTTAAAATACTCGTTTTACCCCTTAGGCCCTTACTTGTAAATTTCAGTCCACATGTGCCGTGCACATGTGGATTTAACCGAAAAATCTAACTTTTTCGTCAAAAAGCCCTTAATTGCTAGTTTTCATCAACTTTAGACCTTTATCTGCGAGTTTTAGAACATCGGACCCTTCTACGAATGACTCCCAAACTTCAGACCCTTATTTGTCATTTACCCTTTTAATAATTTTCAATTAGTGGGACTAGCCACATCAACTGACCCACATACTATTTCCTACCTTATTTTCTTTCTCATACTCCAATTATTTACATTCATAATACATCATTTTTTTCACTTTTTCTTTTAATTTTTGTTCAATAATTTATTTTGTGCAAGTTAAAATAGGACGAAGGAGTTTACCTTTAAAAAGAAAAAAATATTACTCCCTCCGTCCCGTAGTAAGAGAAAATGAGTGGGATAAATAGTAAAAATTCTTTGCCATTTTAAGAATAAGAATAGGAGTCTTGCTCTATTCTGGGAGTACCAAAATGGAAATTGGATTCTTAATGGGAAAAAACGGAGGGAGTAGTTCAAGATCCTTTACCTCCATCCATCCATCCATCCAACAAAATCAACAAAAATTCTTCTCCATTCAAAATCAATCTTCTTCTTCCCCAACCAAAAATATCGTACAATCAAACAAATTCCCCACTAGCAAACTATCAATGCTTCTTCCACTCTCAGCTCCAATTCCCTCCACTTTCCTCCATCCATGAAACTCAATTCACTCTTCCTTCCTCCCTCCATTTCCATCTCCCCTGCCTCCTCCACCTCCTCCCACTCCTCCCCGCTCCCACGAATTTTCAAACCCAAATCAAGCCTCTCCAAGCTCTCACCTTCCACCCCACCTCTCCTCCCCACCGTCCGGCCCCACCATCTCACTTCCCGGACCCGCAAGAACTCCAATGGACTCAGCTACTACGCTGGCGTCGCTTCCAAGCTCGCTCAAGACGGGCGGTTCCAAGATTTTCTCTTGATTGCAGAAACTGTGCTGGGTTCCGGCGTACGGGTCGAGGAGTTTGTTGGGTCGGTTAATACCGAGCTTTTTTCGAAGGGGATTGTGAGAATTGCTGGTGATGGGGGAGTTGGGAAGGTGATTGAAGTGTTGAAGGGTGTTGAACAGGTTGGGATTCCTGCATTGGGGTTGTTTGATGCGTCTGCTGTGGAGACGATTGGAAGAGAGTTGAGGCGGATGGTGGAATGTGGAAGAGTTGAGGAAGTTGTTGATTTGATTGAAATGCTTGCTGGTAATTTTTTTAATTCGTCTTCAGTGAGTTTATTTGGTGATTGATTAGTGTTCGATAAAATGTCCATGTGATCACTGAACTTAGCCTTTTTGTGCTTTTAATCTTGTTTGGATAATTATTCTGAATTCAATTTGAGGATTTGTTTTCAAAATAAGCTTTGATAAGTATGCTTTTCAGTTTTTATATTAATGTATTAGCTTTTTGTTTAAGCCTGCAAAACTAGAAAACTACTTCATGATTCTCTTTATGTAATCTGCAGAGCTTGTAGTTCTAGTCTCCAGTTCCCTACGAAAAGTCAGAATTTGGACTTCTTATTTGACTTCATAGAAAATATATATTTAATCTTGATTGACTTAGTTGATGATTGTATTAGGATCACATTTTTCTATTGAAGAGCTGGTGAAACCATCGGCAGTTATAAGATTGTGCGTTAAGAAAAGGAAACCACATGCAGCCATAAGGTATCATTTCCTCCTCTTTACATAAGTTGGTTCCACACATGTTATTACTCAAGTAGTGTGATGTTCTTTCTTGGGCGTGGGGTTTAACTTTTATATTGTCTATTCTTTGACCATTTGCCAAATAAAGTGTGCGTATCTTCTTTGTCTTCAGACCTTCTTACTACATTCAAAGCACACATGCATATGATGCAATTTTTGTTTATTTGGATTTATAATTTTGTGACAGAGCTATACTCATTTGAATCCCTCCTGTTTTATAATACTACCTTCGTCCCTATAAAGAGTTACATTTGACTTAACATGCAAACTTAGAAAATGATTGAAACACTACTGATTTTCTAAATTCCCCCTCATAACATTTGAATTCAAACTAGGTGGCAATATTTGAATTCAAACTAGGAGGAAAATTAAACTGTTGTAAAAAAAAAATAGCCAATTTGTTGAAGGGAAACGTTGCTCTTCCATTGGGACAACCTAGAAAGGAATACCCGAATCTTCTGTTGGGATGGAGGGAGTCATTTTGACAATCACAATATTATGATGTATGAAATACTATTGAATTGGATCTACTGGTTCAGATGTGCTACTGGATAGTTGATTAACAATCGAGTACTAAAAATATTCTTTGATCTTTTTTTTACTAAGTTCTTGAAGACTCTGGATTTTGTTTAATGCCGTTATTAGTTTCTCGCTTTTTCCATCGTAACTTGCTTTTTAGCTTTTCTTCTAGCAAAAAGTTTGAAGGGGAGCCTTGGTACACCGGTTAAGGTGTTGCCGTGTGACCTGGAGGTCACGGGTTCAAGTCCTGGAAGCAGCCTCTTGCAATGCAAGGTAAGGTTTGCCTACATTTCACCCTTGTGGTGGGGACCCTTCCCCGGACCCTCGCTATGCGGGGATGCCTTGTGCACCGGGCTGCCCTTTTTTTTTTTTTTTTCTAGCAAAAAGTTTGGGCATTGAACAGTTAGTCTTTTGTATTCTTTTCTTTATGTAGGTATGCATGTTTTTCTCCCCTCAGTGATATATTGTTCTCTACCACTATTCTCGAATTCGGCAAGAAGAAAGATTTGGTGTCTGCCTTGACCGTCTTTGAAGCATCCAAGCAGAATCTGGGATACAATATGTATATTTTGCGTACAATAATAGATGTCTGTGGACTTTGTGGGCACCACTTACGATCAAGGTCCATTTATGAGGTGCGTCAAAACTGCCTTGTGAATCTTTTACATAGATGGGCAAACTGCATTGACTAATAATTGATTTACTAAGGAGATTGTGATGTTAAGAAGTGTGAAGGGCTGGGCAAATTAGTCTCATTTCTATTTAAAGATATACTCCCTCCATCCCGGTAGAAGCTTCACCTTTTACCCAAATATGTGTCTCATTAGAAGCTTCACCTTTCCTAAAATGATTATAAATGTATGCCCCACTTGTCAACCCCACTCTCTTTTTCCTCTCACATACTTAAATTCTGGTCCCCACTTGTCACACCCACTAACTTTTTTCCCGCACACGTTTAAATTATGGGTCCCACTTGTCATACACACTCACTTCTTCCCTCTCACAACCCATTTCCCACTCATCACTTTTCTTAATTCTTGTGCCACTCCCTAAATGGTGAAGCTTCTACCGGGACAGAGGAAGTACATGTTTTCGTATATCAGTGATCTGCTGAATCTTTTGGGTAGTTGAGCCTCATCTATGTGCTCATCTTCTGGCTTTTTGGGTTTTGTTCATTTGGGTATCAGTATTCTTGTATCATAGGTTGCTACTAATATTTAATCCCTATGTGCTATCATATACTCCCTGCGTCCCGAAAACATTTGCTTTTTGATGGTCAACACTAGTGAACTTTGACCAAACATTAATGCCAATCTAATATTTGGTCAGAGTGCATTGGTGTTGACCATCAAAAACTAAATGAGACTGTTTTTTGGAACGGAGGTAGTACTGTTTTTATTCCATGAAGCAAAGACTTGTACATTGAAGAAGTTCCTTAAAATACTCGTGCTTATACTATATCATACTTTTACTTCTATTACTGTAGGAGTTGCTCGCTCAGAACATCACCCCAAATATTCATGTTTTCAACAGTCTCATGAATGTGAATGCCCGCGACTTAAGCTACACAACAAATATCTACAAACATATGAAAGTAACTCTCTTCTCTCTCTCTCTCTCTCTCTCTCTCTCTCTCTCTCTACACACACACACACACACACATATGTATATATTCTTGCAGTCAAGCAGGCACTGTGTTGTTTATGAAAGCACGCACTGTATTATTTGGTCAAAGTTTACTTGTGCTGAATATGAGCTTTTCTAGATTTTCTTCTGTTTCCAAAAAT
This sequence comes from Campanula takesimana, assembly GCA_026119855.1. Classification (NCBI taxonomy): domain Eukaryota; kingdom Viridiplantae; phylum Streptophyta; class Magnoliopsida; order Asterales; family Campanulaceae; genus Campanula; species Campanula takesimana. The sequence continues at coordinate 1,987,296 of JAOWBW010000092.1, forward strand.
CTGTTTTTTTATTTTTTTCCCAATAAACTCCTGCATTAGTTGAACATGGACTTGTCTGACTGTGGTACATCTTATCCAGAACCTAGGCATGTTCAATATGGCAACTTATAATATCCTTTTGAAGTCATGCTGTCTTGCTGCGAGAGTTGATTTGGCCCAGGACATTTATAGGGAAATACAACATCTGGAATCAAATGGGTTACTGAAACTGGATGTTTTCACCTACAGCACATTAGTTAAGGTACTTCCTCACTTGCATTATACTCCCTCTGTCCCGAAAAGTTTGTCCCATTTTGACATTTATGGTCAACATAACTGAACATTGACCAAACAATGATGTCTATCCAACCATTCTAGTGAAATTCTGAAACCCGTAGGCCGTAACTGACAAATCATTAAGTGATTTATCAATAACAATTTTTAAAATTCCATTGAGATCATTAGATTGACACCAATGCTTGGTCAAAGTTCATTTATGTTGACCATGAAAAGTCAAAATTGGACAAACTTTCCGGGACAGAGGGAGTATAATTTTTTCTCATACCTTCAACTACTCTTTCCCAGATCTTTTGAGTTCACTCTATTATATCTTCTACCTACATCAGGTCTTTACAGATGCAAAAATGTGGATACCTGCTCTGGAAATCAAAGAAACTATGCTAGAAGCTGGTATTAAACCAAATATGGTTACATGGTCATCATTAATCAATGCGTGTGCCGGTGCAGGTTTAGTTGACCAAGCATTTAAATTATTTGATGAGATGGTTTGTGCGGGTTGTGTTCCAAATACACAATGTTGCAATACCCTTCTTCAGGCATGTGTTGAGGCTTGTCAGTATGATAGGGCTTTTCGTCTTTTCCAATCCTGGAAAAATCATGACAAAACAGATAGCAATGTAAATGATGGTGCCGGTGGAAAAAATTTAGTATCTAATTCACGTGGGATGCAGTTTATGGGGTTTCAATTCAAGCCCAGTACTTCGACGTATAATATCATGATGAAGGCATGTGGCACTGATTTACAGCGTGCAAAAGCTTTAATGAGTGACATGAAGGCAGTCGGTATTTCTCCTAACGAGATAAGCTGGTGTACTTTGATTAATATAGCTGGAAGCTCGGGAAATGTCCAGAGTGCTATTCAGGTAAGGCAGATTAAAGATTTTTCCTATCATTATCAGCAGATGAAAAAAACAAGGACAAAAAGAACTCAGATTTTTATAAAGGTTTCACTGTACTTGGGCTTGACTTCCATTTTAACCATAATATTTATTTTTTTGCACGAAACCCACTACTCTGAGAAATGTACGCCCCAGCCCCAAAAAGTTAGCCCTGTTAGATTAAAATGGATGGAAAACTTTAGTTATTCACACTTCCACCCTTCCATGTGAAAGTTTTTTTTTTTTTTTTTTGGGGGGGGGGGGAGAGATTGAATCATTTAAAATTTCCATCTATCACAATCTAACGGGCTCAACTTTTTGGGGCTTGGGGTGGCATTTACCAGAGTATAGTAGTTTTCGTGCAAAAAAAAGTATAATGGTTAAAGTGGAAGTTGGTTGAAAAGGAAATTAAACATTATGTAAAACATGCCATAATTATGTTGTGTTTGGTATAGATGTTAAAACAAGATTACAAGAGCCACTGGTCAATCAAAAGCGGATATAGACATGGTATCTAGTAGAGTTAAATTGAGCAAATATGGGTGGCATTCTGGAAAATAAATGAGAGTCATTTTCATCACATATATATGACAATATTTAGAAAGAGGAAGAAGAACTATGTTTGAATATTTTTGCATTGGTGGGTGGCAAGTTGCTTGCGAACATGATCATTCTACTTTACAAATTATTATAATAAAATTACGTGGTGATGATGGATAAGATTCGTTGTTTTGAGTACCACTTAAAATATTTGTTCTTTCAGTGCAGATTTTAAGAACCATGAGTGCAGCTGGTTTTCAACCATGTGTTATTGCATATACAGGAGCTATCAAGGTTCAAAGTTTTCTCTTACAACTACTCCCTCCGTCCCAAAATGATCTTCCCATTTGACTATTCAAACTTTTTAAGAATATGAACACTTGCTTTCACTAGCCATGTTTTGATTATGCACTTTTAAGCCCAAATTGTAGAAATGGGAAGAACTTTTTGGGACAATGAAAAATGACAAGTGGGAAGATCATTTTGGGACGGAGGGAGTATATACCAGCCAGTTTTGCCACAGAGACAAATCATGGCTGTACTGAACCTATGCTTAAATTTCTAGTTGAACTGTTGTAAGTTGAATTGTTATCTGTACAGGTTTGTGTGGAAAACAAGTGTCTTGAGGAAGCATTTTCGTTATTTACCGAAATGAAAATATATCAAATACAACCGAGCAGGGTGAGGACTACTTATCTGACTATAATTTTCTGCCAACTAAGTTTCCTCGTGATAGATCATAGCTACTTGTCGTGCATTACCTGGGTGGTTAAGAAAGATAATTTGTCGGCATGATTGGATTTGGGATGACTTCTTCAAAAATAAAGAATTATACTGTCTTGACTTGTTGATCAAGAGCAAATTTGAAAATATTTTAGACATTCATTTTGGGACGGAGGTAGTAATTGTTAATGCTGAAAAGTAATTTCACCAATATAGTACAAAATTGTTACAACTAAAATGGAAAGGGGGCAATTGGCCCCTTTGCACAAAGGCTGGCTCCCAGGTGTTACATGCTACCTTTCACAATGTATATAGCTACACTTTATCTTCAGGTAGGGATGGCAACGGGGCGGGTTCGGGACGGGTTTGACATATCCCGAACCCGCCCCTACTTATTTTCTCCTAGACCCGAACCCGCCCCGCCCCATTTATTCTTAAACTAGTAGAAAAATCACAAATTTTTGTACAATGCTACTATTTTTAGTTTTAATTTTTGTTTATTATAAAAATGAAGACCTTAAAATAATACTATCAAAACAAAGAAAACATTAAATCATTAAGATAAATTATAATTATACATAATTATTATTATCATGTTGAAAAATATTATAAATAAACTATAAATTTATGCGGGGCGGGTCAAACGGGGCAGGTTTATAGTAATCCCAAACCCGTCGTGTTTTGAAAAACACTTCCCAAACCCTTCCCATTAGGGGCGGGTCATTGCGGGTTTGGGACGGGTTCGGGATTTTTGCCATCCCTATCTTCAAGTAATCAGTTCATGTTTGATTGTTTGAAGAAATGATAAAAAGTTCAACTTGTTTAATAAAGTCATAGAGTGGCTAATATTATTACCAACATGATTATCTATTACCCCTATCCCAATAGAAAAGGTGTGTATTCCTTCTTGTGGCATCTCATTGAAGAATAACAGTCCCTTTAAGGAAACTCTTATTGTCGCGACCCCGAACCCGCGGGTCCGGAATACGCGAGCTGGACGTCGACTTCAAACCAAAACTCTAAAATATAGAAGTTAAAAATTCCATTTTGAACCAAAAGATGATAACACAAGGTTTTACAAATCCAAGTTTAAATCAACAAAGTACATCTAACATAAGCTCCACAGCTTATACCCAAAGGAATAAAATATACAATTCTTAATGACGTCAATAATGGTAAAACTATCCCCAAAAGGTTATACATTTAAATAATGTAAACCGATCCATAACAACCTGCCCTAAAATCTCAATCCTCTCGACGTCCTCCTCGATCCGCGAATCCTAATCCTTTCCTCCTGGGGGGGGTTAAGGAAAAACAAAGATGGAAATAAACGGGGTGAGATAAAATCTCAGTAAGTTACTAATGCAACTACATGACATGCTATAATGCAATAAGCAATAAACAATGATAAATATCACATAGCATGTAACAAATAACAGTCAACAGATAGCAGCGGAAAGTAAACATATAACAAAGGATATTAGCCAAGGTTTCCCAACAGATAGAACCAATTAAAGGATCGCTGCGCAGCTTCAACAATCAACCAATCCATATCTTCGCAGTAGCATAAAAGCCGAAGAGAAAACCCCGGTCAGAAGCGACCAATCAACCCATCAATCAAACAAACCATCTTCATAGTAGCATAAAAGCTGAAGAGAAACCCGGTACCGGAACCAATAACAATGTAAAGTGCCACAAGGGGCGGGAGTCATGCCACAAAGTCATGCTCCAAAACGATTAGCTAGAATACCCACAACGGAGCTAGCTCATCCCAACCAAAGCCAATCTGGATGAGGACAGAAGGACCAATGGGCGATGCTATATTGGACTTGGCTCGTGCCATTATAGCATTATCCATTGCCTGACTCGATACACAATTTAACCAGCTGGATTTTCAATCATGCTAAGTAATGAATACTAGCTTTATAAACATCAAAAAGGGTTCCAAAGTAGGGAACCGCAACACAAATCACCATAAAGATACAACGATTACTCATTAAGAGTTTAACAACATTGATAGCAAGAAGTTCCTCATAAAAGAGTTCAATAACAGAAATGGAATTGCTCATAAAAGCCCAACAATACAAATCATTAAAACGAAATGATTCTAGGACAAGGATCCATATCAAACGCATCCTAACATGATACACGCGAGTTACCTATAGAGAGTACTACCCAAATGGTCATTCCCCAAATAGCACAATGACTATCATTAAAACTATCCCAAACGTCCACTCATGATGAAAGTGTTCCCACATTTTCCAATAATCCATAACTAAATTCCATAATCCATTTATTCACAAAGGAACCAAGGCGAAACCACACAAACCGATATTCCCAACTTGATTACAACGGACCGATTCTAAACACTTTGTCATAAGACACTAAAAGAAATCTCAACACAATATAAACCTGAAACTCACCTAAATAAACCACCTCATCTCGAAGTACTCTAGAAGAGCTTTAAAATGATAGTTTACTTGTCCAAAACGGAGTTCGGATGAGAAAGTTATAGCCTTCGAAAGATTGGACAAGAAGCGAATAATTTTCACAGAAAGGAAGGGGGTGCGCGCGCCTCCCACCAACAGGGTGCGCGCGCCTCCCTTAATCAGAAAGAAAGGCACCAACAGGGATACAAAGGGTGCGCGCGCCTCCCACACATAGGGTGCGCGCGCCTCCTAGAAACAGAAGGTCTTGTTCAAGAAGGGCATAAGGGTGCGCGCGCCTCCTTGCCCGGCCCGGAAAGGCAAATTCCGGCAAAAAATCTGGGTTTCTACCATTAACAACCCAAATCCAAAACAAACCCAATCTTCACCATTTCTAACACTACCAAAATGTGAACTAAAGTACCTACACCATTTTGAACCAAAAGGACTCCAACAACATCATCTAAGGAACCTCAATCAAGGGTGATTCAAATACCAAAATTTCACAAAATGAACAAAATGTAAATCATCACAAAATCAACCAAAGAAGCAATAAATGGAAATCATAGTATCATCTAAGCATAGGATGAACATTTTTAGCATCAATGGGGGGAAAAGTAACTTACTCGGATTTTCTCAAAGATGATGGATTTCAAATATTTTTGGCCTCTTACGATCCTATCGACGATCTAAACAAGATTTGAGTTATGAGAAATGAGAGATTATGAGAGGAAGATGAAGAAAATGAAGAGAGAAGGTAGAGAAGAAAACTTACCCAAATTCCATGGAAAGAGAGAGAGATATGCTGGGAGAGAGAGAGTGAAAGAGTGAGGGAGGTGAGGGAGGAGAGTAGGGAGGGAATAGGGAGAAATGATTTCAAAATGTTACACTTAGGCCCCTCCCCCTAATACTACCCTTTCAAATAAACTCCCCACTAACAAATAAGACTCAACACTTCTACACTAGCACAAATGACCCAAATAAAATGCTAGGCAAAATTATTATGAAACATAAAATGCACACATAAATATTTAAATAAATAATAATTTAAATAAATAAATAAGCATAAATAATAATAATTTTTATTACCAATAAAATAGAGCCTAGTTTTCGGGTCGTGACACTTATAGAACAAATTCGCTTAACTAACCTTCATTTTCCCCTCATTTGAATTCAAACATTGCCATCTAGTTTGAAATCAAAAGTTTTGAAGGGCAATTTCGAATATTAGTAGATTTTTCCACTTATGGGGATTAAACCATCCTATGTCTGTCAGTCGACTGCCGTCAGAGCTTCTTTTTTTCTTCTACCTTTTAGTCCTTAAACTCTCTTCATCTGTAGGGTTAAGGGTGTTAACTAAAACCAAATGGCACAAGTTAGGACTTGGGCCTGGTACTACCATAACACAACTTGATTGAGTACCTATGACTATTTCCATGTTATATTATACTACTCCCTCCATCCCACAAAGATGTTGTTTGTCCCATAAAGATAGTCTCATTTCCGAAGTGCTAGGTTAAAACCATTGAACTTCCAAAATTGCCAAAAAGAGATTGGGGAGGATGTGAGCCAACCAAGGAAGAAGAGTGAGTAACGGAGTAATAAGTAAAAACCTCAATAAGGTTAAGGGCCAATTGCAATTTGGTTATATGTGTTTGTATCACTTTTGCAATTTGATCCCCGTGTTCAACTTGATTCCTATGTTTGTCATTTTGTTGCAAATTAATATAAAAACTAACGAAATGTTAGTTTTTAAGGGATAACAGTCATGTGCATATCACATGACTTTTTTAAGGGTATAATTGTCATTAAGAGCGCATAGGTGTAAGGCACGTATGTGCAGTGGCGTATCTAGGATTTGAGGTGAGGGTGTGCATTTTCTTTTGGGGGTTCGGGGCTCTGACCCCTGTTTTTTTTTTTTTTGGTCCGATCAGGTCGGCTCAAAACTTTAAATGACAAAAAAAATTAAAATCACGCTATAAAAATACCCGAATCATAAATTTCAGATTTTAAAACCCTAAAATTGAATTAAAAGAATACCTTTTTGAGATTGAGACATTGCTACGGAGGAGGAAGTGCCGACTGCCGTGAATCAAGCGAGAGTCTTTTAGTACATTTTTTTATTTTTAACACTCTGCACCACTCTTCTTTCAAAAATTACAATTTACACCCCTATTTTTTTTTATTTTTTTTATTTTTTATAACTACTCGGTAATTTTTTTCGAAAAATCCAGGGTGTGCAGCTGCCCACCCTGGTCATACAGTGGATCCGCCACTGCGTATGTGTTATGTGTTAATAAGGGATGGTCCGTCGTTACCTTCTTCATTAAACGGCAACAACCTCACCATTCCTCCATTAATGGTGGAATTAACTCCCACACAGCAAATACTAAATTCCTCGCTTTTCTCCTTCCAAAAGGAGCAATTCTCTTCAACCCTTCTAGCCATTAACATATTCACTTGAGAAATGATAATTATACCCTTAAAAGGTCATGTGATATGCACATGACTGTTTTTCCATTGAAATACTAACAATTTCGTTAGTTCTTATATCAATTTGCAACTAAATGACAAACACAGGAATCGGGTTGCAAGAAATACGAACACAGGAACCAAATTGCAAAAGTGATACAAACACACGTTACCAAATTGCAATTTGCCCTAAAGGTTAATGATGGAATAAACTAGGTTGTTAAAATGTTTGAATAGTCAAATAGGACTATCATTGTGGGACGGAAGGAGTACATATTATGGTTCTAGTTTGTTGGGCTAACATTAGAAATACATTTTTGTTAATTTCAGGCGACATATAATACGCTTCTTAGAGCTCGTAGCAAATATGGTTCTGTAGAAGAAGTGCAACAGTGCTTAAGTTTATACCAGGAGATGCGAAGAGCAGGGTATATTTTAAGTTTAAGGAACTTCTAATGTATCTATACATGTGATTGGTTTATGGTTTCCTTCACGCGTATAAATTTGTAGGTACAAAGCCAATGATTATTATCTCAGGAAACTGATAGAGGAGTGGTGTGAAGGAATATTAAAAGCTGATAATCAGCATCAAGGCCGGGTCCGTTCTTCAAACAGAAGTGACTCTCGGGCCCCACCAAGTCTGCTTCTTGAGTCAGTTGCTACACACTTGCAAAAACATGATTCTGAGGCCTTATCTGTTGATCTACGCGGCCTTACAAAGGTACTGTTAATGCCAATAGATCAGCGTTTACCTGTGTAGGAGCCTATCCTTTTTTTGTGTTTCGGTGAATGATCTTTTGGACAATGTACTTGACAGGTTGAAGCTCGGATTGTTGTTCTTGCTGTTTTGAGGATGATCAAAGAAAACTACTCTCCAGGTACAAGTAACCAGAATGCCTGATTCATGTATGACTGCTAATCTTAGATGTGTTGGGTGAAAACCAAAAATCCTTCTGTACTCCCTCCGTCCCATAACAAACTTCCCATAGAATGTTAGGAAGGGGAATTAAGGAAAAGTAGGTGGTGTGAGTGGGAAGGAGAGAGAAAGGGAGGTAGGGAATAGTAAGTGGATAGTTGTTGTGAGTTGGAGGAGAGAGAAAGTGGAAGGAATCTTTTCTTTTTGGGGTAAGTGTGAGTTTCCAATGGGACGCCCAAAATGGCAAAATGGGAAGTTTGTTATGGGACGGAGGGAGTATGATTTATTCAATTAAAAAGACTTGTTGTAGAACATGCTTGTAAATTAAAGAATGAGACTGCAAAAACATGGTGGTAAACATGCCTGGAAACAAAAGAATGAGACAACTTGATTGATATTTGGTTACTACCAGGCAAGAGATAAATATAGTAGAAAAACTTGAATAACCCTTTGATAAGGAGATTATAGCTCAAATTTGAGCATAAATTCACGTTCATACAGTTAGGAGACTGTCCTTGCAGTTCAACGTTTCCTGCAAGTATAACCTTCGGACAGCTGAGATATACATACATATGCATGTATTTATATATATACACACATATATACCCCCTCCGTCCCATAACAAGTGAGACTTTTTGTCAACTTGATTGCACTTTGACCAATATTTTAAAGAAAAAACAATGATCTTAATGAAAATTTAAAAAGTGTTATTGTATCACGATTGATAATATTTTTAATAACAATTTTTAGAGTTTCATTAGGATAATTGATTTTTATTTAAATTATTGGTCTAAGTGTAATCAAGACTAGTGCTGCACACTCCACCCCCAACCAACAACAACAAAAAAAAAAAAGACACGCACATATACACACACTAGCCAACAAGCACGCATATCTCTATGCTTCACATTTCCTCTTTTACCCTTGATATAATGTTTTCATGTTCAATTGTTGTGCAGGAGATACCTTTAGAGATGACATGTTCATTATCCTGGGAGCCCACGAAAGAGAGAGTACTTCTGCTGAACGCAAATATGACGTAGCAGCTGAAATAACCAAGCTTTTACGTAATGATTTGGGCCTTGAAGTTCTTCATACTGGTCAAGCTATGGCAAGTAAGAGAACCGAGAACTCCTTTGATCCACAGACCAACTTGGATGAAATTGTTGGTTTATTACCCACCACACGTTTAGGATCTCCGAGCAGGAGACCAAGATCAGCAGGAATACAGAGGTTGCAGGTGACAAAGTCATCCTTACACCGTTGGTTAAGAAAACGATCAAGTCGTGCAAAAAGAGAAATTTTGGAACTTGATTAAAATTTTGTATATTATATCAACATACTGGTTTTGTTTTTCGGATCTTTCTTCTGTTATAGAGCAAAATGTACAAGAAAACAGCCATTTATATGTAAGAAATGCTGTGAATTAATAAGAAAATGTATTTATTTGGTCTTCAGTTCCTTTGTCTTAGCCTGCCTTTTTGACAATTTATATGGGTTTTTTTTTTCTTTTTTTTTTTTTGAAAGAATGTATATGGCTAAACAATACAAACACTGAACTTGCTAACAAGAGTTCTAGTATCATTCAAAGTTCCTTCAAGAAAAAAAAACAAGAGTTCTAGTATCATACAAAGTTCCTGAGATAACTGTCAAATTAAACGAGAGATAGTCCATTTGAAAATTTTGTTTCCTAAGCCCTTACTACTTAATTTTTCAGTTATTATTGCGAATAAATTTTGAGTAACAATTTAGATTATTTTTAGAATTAGGAATCAGAGCCGGTATTGTCCAAAGGGATGGTCTCCTGTCCTGTGTAACCGCCGCACAGTGTGCGACGGCTTGCACGGAGCCGAGCCGTTTTATTTTTTTATTTTTTTTTGCCCCCAACTTTTTTCCTGACTAGCTTTTGCTTGCCAACAAAAGTAACACTTTTTATAACTAAATGTAACATTTTTTTTTTCAAAATGTACCACAATTTTGCTGCAATAAATTAAAGATAACATAAGATTGACAACTAAACTAATGTCACATTTTATAATAAATGAATGTAACATTTTTTATAAAGGAATGTAGCACTCTTTTTTTTTTCAAATGTAACACTTTTTTAAAAAAAATAACTAACATAACATTGACAAAACTAAACTAATGTTACATTTATAATAAATGAATGTAACATTTTTTTCTCAATTGTAACCGTTTATATTCTTAAAATGTAACATCATATCTGAAATGTAACAATTTTTATTGAGAAAGTAACAATTGAGATGCAAACCCGATTATATACATGAATTTTTACAATTTTTTTAAAGAAAAAAATAACATTTACTAAAAATGTTACATTCATTTATATATAAAATTATAATTATATATGAAATCTGTTACACTTCAAATATTACTTTTTCTAACCACAAAAACTATCAAAACTATTTAAATTTTCTTAAAAAACTGCTGTTACATTTGACAGTAAAAAGTGTTACTTTTTTGAAGATGTAACTGTTACTTTTATTAGAACAGAGTGTTCATCTAAGGTGACGAGTAGCTCAATTTTTTTGTGTGTTACAAAGTATTCCCTCCGTCCCGGTTTAAGGTTCTTAGTTTGACTTTACACGCTTATTAAGAAACAAAGGCAAATTTGAGTCAACAATGGTAATGTGTGAAGGATATAATTGTCCATTCATGAAGCAAGTGAGTGAAAAGTAGATGGGTGAGTGATGTTTTTTTTTTTTTGTAATATATGAACTTTATAAAGACAAGATTGTCCAAAAAACTTTCATACTTTGCCATTTAAGGAATAAAACAACTAAGAACCTTAAAATGGGACATACTAAAAAGGAAAGTATGAACTTAAACTTGGACGGAGGGAGTATTTTTTTTTAAGAAAAAAAAAAAATCAAACCATATCGTGACCTATCTAGTTTGATTTGTTTCGTCGAGACGAACACAAAGATATTTTTTTAGATTTTTTTCGGAGTTATAAATCTTATGATATAGAATTTTAATGTTATTGGAGTTTTTTTTTAAGGTACGCCACATGTCGCGCTGGGAATGAGGAAGAGTCTAGCAGGCGGGTGGACGGGTACGACCCGTGAGTCAACCCATCGCACCACATGCACCAGCCGCATATAAGAATTTGTCTTGTCCAAATGCATGTTTTTGATATTGTTATTTTTACATTTTTCTATTTGTATGGTGGATAATTGGCCGCCTTGGTTCATAATGAAATAGACCGCGGGACGAGCTTTACATTTAGGAACCTTAGGGCAACTTCAATGGTGGTCTTTGCTCCATAGGTATCAAAATTTGATACCTAAGCCACTGTTCACATGGTCCTTAAAAATCATTTCCAATAATGGGTATCAAATTTATACTTTCAAATTATTTTTATATTAGTTAACATTGTTAATACTTTTAACATGATAAATAATTTTTAAAGTGAGATCATTACTTTAACTAATTTTTCATAAAAATAAAATTTTGTAAAATTAATTAATTTTTTACTATTCGTTTCAATAAATGTTCAATAGAATTTAAAAAAAAAATATTAATTTAAATAATTTGATTTTTTTAGAATATTTATTTTTGAAAGTAAAAAGTGTAAATTAAATTCAAAATTTTGATACCTCAATTTTCTTAATGTTGGCCAACTCATGGTCCTTAACAAGGTAGCAAATTTGCTACCTTTGCTAGGACCAAACCAAATTTTGATACCTCAATTTTCTATTATTGGAGATGCTAGGACCTTGAGGTGGGTATCAAATTTGATTTTGATACCCACCATTGAAGTTGTCCTTACCAAGCACTATTTTAAATGAAGAATAATACTAGGGGCACAAAAAAGTCACAAAATCTTGCTCACAAAATCTTAGGTGTCATGATTTTATTGGTGTTTTTAATTAGAGTGTGGCGGGTCCATTATCGATGCAACTAATAAAATATCACCACCTCATTTTGTGAACAAGATTTTGTAACATTATTTTATGCCCCTAGCATTGCTCTTAAATGAAATTACTCTCAATTACTTATCCATCTTTCTTTAATCTACAAAAATTGTTATTTTAATTATCTCAGTTTAATGTATAATGTCTCAAATTGAAAATATTTTAATACTTTTTAAATCGTGGAACACACTTGTCATACTCACAACAACTATCCACTTACTATTCTCTACCTCATTTTCTCTCTTTCACTCAACGATCTACACTCACATGATAAATAATTTTAATTATCTCAGTTTAACGTATAATGTCTCAAATTGAAAATATTTTAATACTTTTTAAATCGTGGAACACAATTGTTATTTTAATTATCTCAGTTTAATGTATATTGTATCAAATTTATACTTTCAAATTATTTTTATATTAGTTAACATTGTTAATACTTTTAACATGATAAATAATTTTTAAAGTGAGATCATTACTTTAACTAATTTTTCATAAAAATAAAATTTTGTAAAATTAATTAATTTTTTACTATTCGTTTCAATAAATGTTCAATAGAATTTTAGAAAATTATTAATTTAAATAATTTGATTTTTTAGAATATTTTTTTTGAAAGTAAAAAGTGTAAATTAAATTCAAAATTTTGATACCTCAATTTTCTTAATGTTGGCCAACTCATGGTCCTTAGCAAGGTAGCAAATTTGCTACCTTTGCTAGGACCAAACTAAATTTTGATACCTCAATTTTTTATTATTGGAGATGTTAGGACCTTGAGGTGGGTATCAAATTTGATTTTGATACCCACCATTGAAGTTGTCCTTACCAAGCACTATTTTAAATGAAGAATAATACTAGGGGCACAAAAAAATCACAAAATCTTGCTCACAAAATCTTAGGTGTCATGATTTTATTGGTGTTTTTAATTAGAGTGTGGCGAGTCCATTATCGATGCAACCAATAAAATATCACCACCTCATTTTGTGAGCAAGATTTTGTAACCTTATTTTGTGCCCCTAGCATTGCTCTTAAATGAAATTACTCTCAATTACTTATCCGTCTTTCTTTAATCTACAAAAATTGTTATTTTAATTATCTCAGTTTAATGTATAATGTCTCAAATTGAAAATATTTTAATACTTTTTAGATCGTGGAACACACTTGTCATACTCACAACAACTATCCACTTACTATTCTCTACCTCATTTTCTCTCTTTCACTCAACGATCTACACTCACAACACATCACATTTTCAGTCATTTTCTTAATTCTTGTGTCATTTTTTTTTTAAATTAAAGAGGTATCTCAACAGTGCACGTTGACGTATACCTTCCACTTTTCGGTGTGTGATTCGTTGAACGGCAATCATATCTTTGATAGTTTGATTTATTATAAATATTTGAAGTTTTAACCCCTCATACTAATTGTCCCCAAAGGAGTTGTCCAGTGGTAAAGCCAAGTCTCACCTTCGGTGAGCGCTAGGGTTTGATCCCTCTTATCGCCTATTTTTGGCGTGGACATTGGTGCAGAATCATTTGGCAGTTAGACTAGCCAACCCAAGTTCATGGAGTGTGGAGTTAAAATAGTTGAAATGGCCTTGAGACAACTCCAATAATGGCATTAAAATTAAAATTTGATATATATGTGAAGGTATCAACACTTTTAATAATAAATTATTAAATTTGAGACACAACGTGACTTGATATCTACACCTCGTTTCGCAAGTCGTGTGCGAATTTCGTAGCATTCCGAGACTGTCGGTTTTCGAACCAAATTACGCCCCCGCACCATCTTCACCTACATCAGGAGGGGTTACCGGAGGTCGGAGAGGGGAGGGGTCACCGGAGTTAGGGAAGGGGAAAGGAAAAGTGTGCGTGTGTGCGTGAGGAAGGGGGAAGGTTTGGGTCAGGGGTAATTTGGTCATTTAAAATTATTATAAAGAAGGTCAGGACTTCGAAGTTTTGATTTTAATTTTTAACTCAAGAATCCCCAAAAAAAAAAAAGTGTTATTTTATTAACAAATTTCACCATATTTCAAAAATTTAGTGATAAAAATCCCTTGTTTTTACCATTAGAAGATACTACTAGATAAGTACTCTCTCCGTCCCATCACAAGTAGGACTAGAGGGTTTGCACACTAATTAAGACAAAGTAGTTAATGTGGGGTAGAAAATGAAGAGAGAGAATGAGTGGAGTAAATAGTAATGTTAGTTGGATAAATTGAGTGGTGAAAAATAAAGAGAGAGAATGAGTGGATAAATAGTAGTGATGGTTGTATAAATTGAGTGGTGGAAAATGAAAAGAAATAATGAGTGGGGTTGAAACATTTCCATTTTGGGTAGTCTCACTTTTAGTGGGACGGCCTAAAAAAAGAAAGAAGTCTCACTTGCGGTGGGACGGAGGGAGCATGTTAGACATGTCCAAACGGTTCCGGAACCGCCAGTTCCCGGTTCCCAAATGGCCGGAACCATATTCGAACCATCTTAATCCGGTTCCGTGTTCCCAGTTCTATCCGCCGGTTCCGGTTCCGACGGTTCCACCGGTTCCATCTCACCATCTAATAAGTATGTAATACTCCCTCCGTCCCAAAATATTTGTAGTTTAAAATTTAATACTCCCGCCATTTTAAAAAACTTGTAGTTTAAGGAGTTGAAGTTTGTCCCAAAATATTTGTAGTTTTTCTATTATCTATACATTTTTGACATTGTTTATCAAATATACTCTTATTTATGATAGTGATGTCATTGTAAAAGTATTAAATTGTCTTGATACTTGAAATGTTCCAAGAGTAATATAGTCCATTACACATGTATTAATTTTTTTTCTTAATTTGTGTGAAAATCCTAGAACTACAAGTATTTTGGGACGGGGAGAGTATGTATATCAGTATATATATTAGGTAGCAGCCAACCTACCATAATGATCAAACATCTTTAAACTCCTCTGATGAAGGGAACCGTTCGGTTCCCGGTTCCCGGTTCTCGGTTCCAGCTCTAGGTTCCCGGTTCCGCCGGTTCCTCGGTTCTGAATATGTTGGATTCATATTCGAACCGTTTCAATCCGGTTCTCGGTTCCGTTCGGTTCCCGGTTCCGCCGGTTCCCGGTTCCGGTTCTACCCGCCGGTTCCGTCGGTTCCCGGTTCTATTTGGACATGTCTAGAGCATGTATCAAAATTTGCATTTGACCAAATTGCCCTTATTTGCCGTTCCTTACCGAAATGAAGGGCGGGGATTTTCAACCAGAAACAAGCAAGATTGAGTGGTGGAGACTCCTTACTTGACTTTTGGTGAACATATTAATGCATGGACAAACCCAACCCAAGCTTCCACATAAAACAAACTCATGGCTCTGCATCATAAGAAATAAAAATATCTCTGCAGACTAGCACCTCAAATTATCACTCATGGCTTCATCTTCTTCGTCGTCTCCGTCCGCCGGCAGGCGGTCTCTTTACGACGTGTTCTTGAGTTTCAGCGGCACCGACACCCGCACTACCTTCACCAGCCACCTCCTTGCCGCCCTTAACCAGCAACGCTTCTCCACTTTCCACGACGAAACCAAGCTTGAGAGAGGGGAAGATATCCGTTTCCAACTTCCCACAGCTATCTCCCACTCCAGAGTCTCCATTGTCGTCTTCTCTAAGAATTACGCCGCTTCGGGATGGTGTTTGGACGAACTTGTCAAGATCATGGACTGCAAGAGAAATTTCCATCAGATTGTTCTCCCTATCTTCTACGATGTCGATCCATCGGACGTGAGGAGGCAGATTGGGGTTTATAAGAAGGCGTTCGAGAAACACGAGGATCGGTTCAAAGGGACATCTTCAATGGAGAGGGTGGGGAGATGGAGGGAAGCCCTAACTCAGGCTGCCAATTTATCTGGTTGGCATTTACAAAATGTTGTCGACGGGTATCTCTTTCTTTCTATCTTTGGATTTGAATTCGTTTCCCACAGCTTTCTCTACTTATAATTACTTCCCAAATAGAATGGGATTCATAGCCTTATCGGATCAAATTATATGTGGATTGGAAAAAGGTTGTTTGTTCATATTTAGTAGTCTATTGTTGTATTTTGCCAAATTGCTAATTTCAACTGAATTGGAAGAACTAAAACAAATTGCTCTTCTGACTCGGGAAGATTTGAATTGAGTTGCCAAACACTCCCTTAAGTGATGTTGTGTTTGGCAATGGCAGCTCATTTCCAAGCTTTATAATTGGAATTGGAAAGGCAATTTGTATTCCATCAGCCTGTAGCCTTGAACATTTCATTGTATAAATTGCTCTTTTAACTTCTTATGTGACTGACTCAATATTACTGGCACAACTTATGTGCTTTGCACCAGCCTTTTTCCCATATTGTTTGAAAGGGATTGATGTCTAAGAGCATTTTGCAGATCGACCCCCTACGGTAGCTAATAACCGCCTTTTATTCCTGAAGATATTACCGACCAAAAGTAGTCATTCCGTTCCCTGTGACTTCTGTGACTTGAACTATGATAGAATGAAATGGAAAATGAAATGAAATTGATGGAATGCTCATTCTTAATGCCAAAAAAGAACCAAGTGATAGTTTGGAATGCCAAATAAGAACCCACCAACAAATAATGATATACCATTGGAACAGAAATAAGACCACAAATAAAGGGATTCCGTCATGCAATCACTTGCACTGCTACAGGGCCATTATGCTTGTTAAGTAAAATATAATTACTTAATCGGAAACTGGGAACTTAAAAGTGAATTTGAAAACTACGTGGGCATGGTTATTAAAGGCGCGCCTAGGCGCGCGCCTAAGCCCCGGGCACAGAGAGGCTCAGTTTTGGAGCCTGGGTGCGCCTAGCTCCGGGCACAACAATCGACCATCAATTAAATTGTAATTAAACATAATGCGTGACTATTACTTTTCCTCTTCCATGACTCTCTCATATACATGCACCATAAATTTGTATAAGAGTAGCAATAACTAGGAATTCCTTCAAACTAACAACTGCTTATCATTTTATAGGATTTAGACTTAGAGTCCTTCGGTTTGAACTTCTCTTTATACTTGTTTGAACATCTATTTATGTTTGTTTCTTTTATGACTTATAATGTATGTTTGATTTACTACTTGCATTTCATTTATTGCTTATCTCGATGTTGTATAATGTATACTATACTTTTAGTATTTTAAGGCATTTTTGTGGGCATCGTCACTCGGGCGCACGCCCGCCTTGCGCCTTGCGCCTAGGCTCCGGGCACACCTTTTGCGCCTTGGTGCGCCTAGAGCCTTTAATAACTATGTACGTGGGTAATTTCCATGTTAAATTCTTTGTTGTTACTTATTCTTAAGGCTCTCCAATTCTTGACTTGGGCAGGAATGAAGCAAAGCTTATAACAATAGTTGTCAATGAGGTTATAAATAGATTAGATCATCTGTATTGTGATGTTGCCGATCACCCAGTTGGAATTGACTCCCGTGTGCAAGAACTCAAAAGAATGTTAAAGTTGGAATCAGATGATGTCACCATAGTTGCGGTTTGGGGTGTTGGTGGAATAGGCAAGACAACGATTGCCAAAGCTGTGTTCAACTCCATTCGTAATAAGTTTGAGGACAGCAGCTTTCTTGCGGATGTGAGTGAAACAACCAAAACATCCTCTGGGGTGGTTGCGCTACAGAAACAACTTCTATCTAACATCCTACGGAAAGAGACTCACAGTTTGGACAATTATCATCATGGAATTGATCTAATAAAAAAGAAACTTTGTCATCGGCGGGTTCTTCTTGTTCTGGATGATGTTGATCATGTGCGGCAGTTAAAAATGTTAGCCATAAACCGTGATTTGTTTTGTCCAGGAAGTAAAATCATCATAACTACAAGAAATAAGTCGTCCTTAACGTCAATTCAAGTGGATTCAGTTTATTCACCAGCGGAGTTAAATGATATTGAGTCTCTAAAACTCTTTAGTTTGAATGCATTCAAGACGGAGCATCCTGAAGAAGGCTATTCAGAGCTAGCACAGCAAGGAGTGGCTTATGCCGTCGGTCTTCCACTAGCTCTTGAAGTTTTGGGTTCGTTTTTCTCTGGTAGAAGCAAAGCTGAATGGGAGAGTGGTTTGAGGAAATTGCGAAAACATCCTCTCGATGATATTCAACGAACGCTTATAATCAGCTTTGAGTCACTTGATAAGAACGATCGAGATCTATTTTTGGATATTGCATTTTTCTTCATTGGAATGGACAAAGATTATGCAGTGAAGGTGCTTGAAGACTCGGAATACTTTCCAGATATTGGAATAGGGGAACTAGCTCGACGATGCCTTATACGAGTTGATGAGTTCAACAAGCTTAGGATACATAGTCTACTGAGAGAAATGGCTAGAGAAATTGTCTACCAAGAATCTTCCAAAGAGCCTGGGAAACGTAGCAGATTGAGGGGACATGAAGAAGTACTAGAAGTGCTACGAGATTCCGTTGTAAGAGCCTTCATATGCTACTTGTTCTTAATTAAAAAATATATTCCCTCTGTCCCTTTAGGCATTACAAATATTTCCCGTTTGGGTGTCCAATTAGAAATTACACTTATCCAGAATGGAAACTTTCTAATTCTTTTATATTAACTGAGACCCACTTGTCATACTCACAACAACTATCCACTTACTATTCTCTACCCCACTTTCACTCTCCTACCTCACTATTCATATTTTCATATCCCTCATTGATGAAATGAGGCATTTGATTGTGATATATAAGCTTCGACCGATTACGTACTGGGCAAGGGAAATATGATATATACACCCCTGTACTTAGGGATTAGATGTAGATATACCCCTGAAGTCAATTTTAGCATATATGCCCTTGTACTAACTTAAAATTAGGGGAAATCAGACCATTGTTAACTTTCCGTCCAAATTTTAACAAAACTGTTAGCGAGGTGGGTTGTTTTACAAATTTACAAATACATGCGGCATAAAGTAGTCATATGAACATGGTTAAGTATGAAAATAGAAAATTAAGTTATTTTTATAACAGAGCAATATCATTTAATTACACTAAAATAATTTTATTCGTTATAAATAAGATATTTGTTTTTGTAATTATTAGCTCTTATTGTTTTTAGGACCAAATATAATTTAATTTATGAGAATATTATATCCATTTAGTGAGCAATAATTTTCTATTTTCATACTTAAGCATGTTCATGACTACTTTATGCCGCATGTAGTTGTAAATTTGCAAAACAACCCACCTCATTAACAATTATGTTAAAATTTGGAGGGAAAGTTAATGATGGCCTGATTTCTTCCCCTAATTTTAAGGTAGTACAAGGGTATATATGTGGAAAGTTGACTTCAGGGGTATATCTGCATCTAATCCCTAAGTACAGGGGTATATATATATATATCATATTTCCCTACTGGGCACCAATAACATCCTTGGACTTTTGGGTGGGCATGTGAGAAGCCAAGTGGACCCAAGTTGTTGGCTTATGTAGCGTGTCGGGTCTCCGGGCTTAGATCGTTACACACTCACAACACCTACTCCACTAACAATATTATAACACTTTGGTTAATCCTTGTGCTTAACCCAAAGTGTGTAATTTCCAATGGGACAAAAAGAGTATGCAGTATTAGAGACAAGAGTGTCACTTTCTGTAGTGTTCTTACAACCATTTGAAACCTCTGCATTTTTCTATCTACCAGGGAAGAGAGCTAATTGAAGGACTCTATTTGGAGTTGCCTGAGTTAAATAATGAAGATGTTAATGTAGTGGCATTTGCAGACATGCGTAATCTGAGATTTCTTCATCTCAATTATCTTTGTCATCTAAGAGGTACTAAGATAACTACATCTAGAAAGCTGAAATGGCTTTGTTGGCATCGGTTTCCTTTGGCATTCATACCAGATGATCTGTATATGGAGAATTTAGTTGCTATTGACTTGCAATACAGCAAACTGAAGCAAATCTGGAAAGGACCAAAGGTATGATTTTTTTTTATTTTTTTTTTTGTGTCTAACTTCAGTTTGATGATTCCAGTCCACTTGTAAATGACTTTCTTGCCTTTGTTTCAGAGACTGGATAAACTGAGATTCCTCAACCTAAGTTACTCGTGTTGTTTAACTAAAACTCCGGATTTCTCTGGACTGAAGAACCTTGAGGAGTTGTTGCTTCATGATTGTACAAACTTGATCGAAGTGGATTATTCTATCGGATGTCTTGACAAACTTGTCAGCTTGAATATGGCCAATTGCAGAAGCATAAGAAAGATCCCATCCAGCATCTTTATGCTGACATCTCTCCAGCGTCTAAAGCTCTCAGGCTGCTCCGTACTTGAACTAGGGGAATCTAGAGGACTATTTTCTATGTTTTGCAGATTGCTACCATACTATCAAGAACATCTACCTCTCTCAGCTGCCTCAGCACAGGTTTTGAGTGGCTTACGATGTTTAGATCTATCATTTTGCAACTTCTTGAATGTACCAAGTGAAATCGGCAATCTAACGTCGTTACAACGCTTGGATCTTTCTGGAAACAAATTTAGTAGCATCCCATCTGCCTTAAGCAACCTTCCTTATCTCAGTGAACTTATTCTGCTTGATTGTCATAATCTTAAACACCTTCCGGCTCTTCCAAATAACCTTAAGTATCTTTATGCAGTCAACTGCTTATCTTTAGAATCTGAAACAGTTGGAACACAATCCGGTGGAGCAAAAGATATGATGTTTCTAGGTTGCCCCAAATTGGATGATAAACAAATTGAGAGAGTGATCATCCGGTCCTACCTGAATGACACTCGAACTAGCCTGTTTCTCCCTTGTGGTGAGCTTCCCCCTGACTTGCATTGTCATGGAACTGGATCATGCTTGTCATTTGTGGTGCCAGATATCGGTCAGAAAATTAGAGGTTGGATTGCACATGCAGCAGTTAATATGACCTTGTTTAACTTTTTAAGGTATGAAGTACTCAACAAAACAAAGGGTACTAAAACTCATTATCCACGTATGGATGGCACAGCACCATTACTTCTTATGAAAAGCAGCCAAGAGGTAATGTGGCTCAGTTCAGTAAGACTTTCCGAGAATGATTTTAACATAGAAGGGGGTGATGAGATGGAGTTTGTCTACTTCTGTCGCCCAGAATGCGTCACTGTGACCAAATGCGGAATAAGATTGATTCATGAGGGTGATGAAAATGCTCTGGAACGAAATGACCAAATTATATAATCCGGTAAATATCATCACTAGCAACTTGCTGCAGATAGTACATTTGATCTTGTTATTTTTTATTTTATTTTCTTAAATTCTAGTATTAGTGCATCCATCTGTTTGAAAACTTGCAGTTTCCGTTTTGAAGGACTGTTTCTCGCCTGTTTTTTGCATTTGATGAAAAAAAGGAGCCTGTGAATCGTGTATGAATTGGATTATTCTGATTTATCTTATTTATTTTATTATTTTATTTTTATGGGTTGCTGACTACCTTTGATGCCTTGCTCTCTGGTTACAACACTTGGGATCATTCCGAACACACAAATTTAGTAACATCCCATTTACCTTAAGCAACCTATTTTGTTCGATTGTGATAAGCTTAAGCTTCAGGATCTTCCAAATATTAATATCCTTGAGGCAGACAACTGCTTAACTTTAGAATCTGATTCAGTTGGAACATAATCAGATGGAACAAAAGAGATGGTGCTTCTAGGCTGCCCCAAATCGGATGTGGATTGTAAATGCAGTGTTTGGTATGCCACATTCTGTCCTTGTTTGGTACTATGTGGCTAAGTTTTGGTTCAGTAAGATTCTCTGAGAATGATTTTAACTTAGGAGGGTGTGATAAGATAGAGTTTGTCTACTATCACTCAGGAAAGGTCACTGTGAAGATATGTGAGATAAGTCATAAAATTGATTTTAAATACAAGTAGCGCCTTCATATGTCTAAAAACTTGGTGCAGATACTTCATTTGGTCTTTTTATTATTTTAAGTACAAGTAGCGCTACCATATGTTGTCCTTTCTTTCCTTCTTATTTTTGATGATTTGGTGGGTTAATTAAGTACTCATGATCCGAGGCTCATGGAATCGACTGCGTGTGTAGTCGTGTTTTGGGTTGTTTGATCATTCATTAAGGGTAGGATTATTTTTTGACCATCCGTCCTCCTACCAACTGGGGCCACACATTTGTTTGAGATTTAATATAGGCCGTTGGTGCAGCCTGATGTGCAGTCCGGCTGTACCGGCCCCAAATTCTGGTATAAACCATGAGGATATACAGTTAGTCGTTGTATCAATTTGTAATCATGTTTCCATAAACACTCAAAAAGTAGTCATTTGATATTGAAGTTACTTGCTCTCATTTTCTCTATCTCAAAATCATTCCTTCTTTCAATTCTCAGCAAGCATGCTAAGTTGAAGAAACCATTTGTACTGTACCACGATATTCTTGAAACGCGAGGCCCCAAATCCATGTAGAGGGTCTTCTGCTAAAGTTTCTGACGAAGCAAATGCAAAAACTCAGGTGAAATAGAGGATTTGGGACTGCTGCTGCAAGTAATTAGAGGATGGAGGGAAGCTCTAACTCAACTCAAGCTGCCAATTTGTCTGGCCGGCATTTAAAAAAAATGTGTTCGACAGGTATCTCTTTCTTTTTATCTTTAGAGTTGATTTCATTTCCCACAACTTTCTACTTATTTACATCTTTAAAGTTATCTCTTTCTTTCTATCTTTAGAGTTGATTTCATTTTCCACAACTTTCTACTTATTTACATCTTTAATTGCTTACGGAAACAAATTTCACAGGTTAGGTTCCAAACCGCTCTTTAAATCCCAACTTCAGAAAATAGAATTGAGTTGCCAAAGACTCCCTAGGTTAGGTTATGTTTGACATCTCAATTCCAAGCTTTAGAGTTGGAACTGGAAGGGCAATTTGAAGTCCATCGCATTATGTATTCATTGAGAGGAAATTTCATTGTAATCCATCGCTAAAGAGTCTAGCTCAAACGGCATTATGTATTGTCTTTCTATGGGATAAGTTAAGGGTTCAATCCGCACCGTTTGTGATAGATTATCCCTAAGCTTTTCTATAACCATAACTTATGTGCTTTGCACCAGAATTTTGACTAAGTTGTTTAAAAGGAATCAATGTTTAAAAGCTTTTACCAGATCAACCCCCTCCCCTCCCCCCCCCCCCCCCCACCACCTTCTGATAATAACCGTCTTTTTTTCCTTGACCAAATGCCTGCTCATTCAAATGGTAAAAATGATCATGAATGGCATTGACAGAATGCTAATTCTTGAATGTCAAAGTAGTCCAACTCAGTTTTTTTTTTTTTCCAAAAAAAGCACAGTGATGAATACAAAAGCTCAAATTCAGGATTAAACTCTCAGAAATTCAGAATCAAATAAAGTTGAAACATGAACTTTTGAAGTCATTTTCAACAAAATAAAAAACAAAAAATACAACTGCAACCTCTTTGACAGAGGTTGTGGTAGGAAGACATGAAGTAACAAGAAGAGCTAATGGAAGGATTATGAATCCTTTAAAAATTTATTTGCCCAACAGTTTGAGTGAAAAAAATCGTCAGCGGAAAGAGAATGTGAAAATGTCAACACTGCAGAAACTAAGAAGTGCATGATGCCCCTTGGCCTAAACGGAATGCTATACAGTAATACAGTAGACTTGAAGGCGACCATGTCAACTATCATCCTACCAAGAATATGTACAAACCTTACTGTAAATGCATATATTGATCAAGTCCAATTCTAAAAGTCAAAATGCGTACATTGATCAAGTTCAATTCTAAAAATCAATGCTAAACATTTTCTTTTTTCCAGCCTACCACTTCCAACTTGCAACCCATTGTAAAGTAAATTGTACCTAAATGTTCATGTTTTAAAGGGTACACGAGTAACAAAACAAGCATTTCAGCCCTGACACGCAACCTTAACCTCCACCAGCTACTTGAAAATTCACCGGCGGTTAGCCATGGCTTCATCTTCGTTTCAGTCTCCCATCCAGCTGTTTCTTTACGACGTGTTCTTGAGTTTCAGCGGCACGGACACCCGGAAAACCTTCACCAGCCACCTCCTTGCCGCTCTTAACCAGCAAGGCTTCTCCACTTTCCATGACGAAACCAAGCTTGAGAGAGGGGAAGATATCCGTTTCCAACTGCCCACAGCTATCTCTCTTCCAACGATGAAACAAACCCTCACCCGCAACAAATTCATTCTAAATTCCCAATTATTGAACTCCCACTTTGTTAATTGATTGATGAATCAGACAACCATATATCCCATTGTTGTTGATGTAATATTCCAAAGTTGAAGGGCCAAATGGTTATTAATCATATTTAACAATTGATTTCATACAATGCTGCGATTTCGTTGTTTATCCTCCTCCTCCTCCTCCAATTTAGACCCTCGATCCCTTTCAATTTCTCGATTACATCGTTCCCCAGGCTCAACTCGCAAATGGGTTCGACTTACACGACGTCGTCTGAACAGCAACCGTCGTCGAAGCTGTTGTTCCGTCAGCTATTCGAAAAAGAGTCGTCTACTTATATGTATCTTCTCGCCGGCGCTTCTCATCCTGATAAGCCTGCCCTGGTTAGCTTCTTTGCCTAATTCATTCATAATAGTGGAGTGATTTTTGTAATTTCTGGGATTTTAATTTGGTTATTCTTATTATTGCAGATTTTTAAGTAAAGTGTGTATAAGGGCTTTTGAATGATTGTATATTTGTATAGAACTAAAAAAGAAATGCTTTTAATTTTGTTTGGCTACTGTAGAAAGCTGGCTATTTCAATTCACTTTTTCCAACAAACTTGGTTATCACTTTTGTTGACTTTTAAGTAAAGGTCAACTCTTTCACTGTGTTATTTGGGGATGTTGATTGATTTTGATCAATATCCCAAGTGCCTACTGCAATTTAAGTTCAACTAATCACTGTTTTGTTTATTTGAGCATTGATACCCCTAAAACTGTTCAAAGGCCGCAATTAGTTCGCGTTGCCGCTTTTTTTAGGCTTTTAGCTGTTGTCTTACGATATGACGATGGACTCTATGTGCAGTTGTTTGACCCAGTAGACAGGACAGTGGATAGGGATATTTCTCTGGTTAAAGATCTGGGATTGAAGCTTATAACACCCATGTACATGCCGATCATGTCACAGGGACAGGGCTGCTTAAGGTAGGCCTGGTCTCTATTCATTTTGTTACTTTTGTGCTTGATGTCTCTTGCTACTTTATTTCTCAATCATCATGGTCAAATTTAATCTTAGTGAAGAGCAAATTTGAAATATTTTTTGGAGATTCACAAGACCATTCCCTTACAGAGTAAGGTTCCTGGCGTAAAGTCTATCATTTCCAAAGCAAGCAATGCAACTGCTGATCTTTTCGTGGAACATGGCGATAAGATCCACTTTGGTGATCTCTTTTTGGAGGTAGAATGTCAAATGATATTTCTTGATGTCTTTCATACTATACAATCAATTGAAGGGTCTTATCTTAAAAGTGGATGCATCTGTTATTTGCTCAATTCTCGCTAGTGAAAAAGAAATCTACTTAGCTAAATGCGTCAAACTGAAATAACATGTCGAGCTTAAGCGATAAAGTAGGGAAACCTTGTAGAGTGTCCTGGAATCTGTAGTTCCCTAGTGACAAGTTGGATTTTTTTTTTTTAATTATTATTTTCTTTAAAATATTTTTATGCAGGTTCGTGCTACCCCGGGGAATACGTTAGGATGTGTTACCTATGTTACGGGAGATGGGCCTAATCAGCCTCAACCAAGGATGGCTTTTACTGGTGATACTCTGTTAATACGTGGATGTGGGAGAACAGATTTTCAGGTATAGTGGATGATTTTAGGTATTTCATTCATTATCTTGTTTGGGCAAGTGCCAGGAGTTTCGAATGCTTCAATTTTCAAGTACTACGCTTTCATAAGTTACATCTCAGGTTTTAAAATTGCACTAGCTTGATCTATTTGTTTGATTCTTGAACTCAAAAAAAAGTCTTAATCTCAAAAGGTAATACACTGTGTTTGGTAAGTTGATTCTTTGATATGCTAAAGAGCAAACCATATTTTGACAGTTTCATTGCGCAAATGGCATTGATCAATAGTGTTGAAATGATAAATTTTGGTTTTGTGAAGACAAATACTGCATTTTGTGGACACTAACTAGTTTCCGTTAGTAAGTCTCAACACTTATATATTCATGGTGATCGAGGTTCGTTAAATTATGCAAACATGTTTGTTGGCCTGCATTGTTTGTGGTAACTGTCATGCTGACTTTCAAATAGTGTTTCACTCTAATAGTTTCTTAGTTCTCAATTCCTTGACCTATATGTTTTTCGTTGTTTTTTTGTGTGTGGATTTCAAAGGAACAGATATGTTTGACTTCATAATTTTAGTGATGAACTATTAGAATAGTTGTGCAGTTGATTATTTTAGGATATTGTGTACAAAATTGTTTTAAACCGTTTATTCCTGAATAATATTACCAAAAATCTGTTCATTCAAAATGGTGCTCGTTTGTTACCCAAGACTAGTCATTCAATTCTAAGTGATAGTTTGGTGCACAAAAAAGTAATATTGAGTTATATGTGTAAGACTTTCCGAGAATGGGCTTAACTTAGAAGGGGGTGATGAGATTGAGTTTGTCTTCTTCGGAGACTTCGGACGCTTTATCGTAAAGAAATGGGGGATAAGATTGATTTATGAGGATGATGAAAAGGCTCCGAATTAAATGGCTAAATTATATAATCCTCTATATACAATCACTAGTAATCCTCTTCAAACTTGCAGATAGTTCGTACATTTGATCAGAGCGGGCTAAAGGAAAGGGCAGGAAGGGAACCCGCCCAAGACACATGATGGTAAAAGGGGTCTACAATCCATTCAACTTATAGTTATATGTGTATTAGTATGTGTAATAATTTAAAAGAAGTTATAGTGTTACGTAGAAAACGAATTTGTGTGAGAAAATAACAGTCAAATTTATTGGTTGATTAAGTTTCCAAAACAGAAATACAAAGGTCAATTTTCTTGCACTCTCATTCTATTGCTGCCTTCTCTCTTCGGTCGTTTTTCATTCGCTCTCCTACACATACTCGCAATCTACGAACTGCAATCACCGAGTAAAGATTTCAAATTTATTTACCTTCAAATCTTGATTTCTAACTGTAGACACCCCGCCTTGGACCTCTCACCCCGATTGTATACATAGTATTTTTATTTAACTTGTTTTTATTAATTTATGTTACTTCGGTTAAGTTCCTAACTGATTCCATTAGTTTTGGGCTAAACTGCATAACAGAGTTAACTTTGGAGTCATTTATGTCATTCTGTCTGTTCCACCCGCGGGCGCCTCCGGCACTGCTTGTGGGCTGCGCGCGCGTCTCGCCCCTAAAGCCGGACTCGGGCGCCTCCCATTATGGCAGTAACGGATTGCACCTTATTTCCCTCCCTTTTCTTATTTACAACATCTCTTCTTTATTTCAAAATCCCCTTCTTGATCACAAACATTAAAACCTTTTTATTTGTAACCTCCCAATCCCACATTTCTAGCCTTCTCTTAAAAATAAACATTTTCTTTTATTTATTATTTTATTTATCTTATTTTTGATTGGTCAATTCCATTTCACATGGATTGATCATCTTTTCCCTCCAACCTTTCCCTCCTATTTTTACCTATAAAAGGGACCTTCTTGGTTCATTTCAAAAGGACCCATAATTTGAGACTTGAACCTAAACTCTACACAAATTCTCTCAAACACATTTCTTTACAAAAACTCTACACAAATTGTTGCACAACAATTTCTCTACAAACAACTCCATCTCAAGTCAAAGTTCAAGTCTTCTTTCTCCTTCTAAAGGTACAACTTTTCTTCTTCTTATTTTACTTGTCTAGTAATGTATGCAATCCCCATCAATTGGGACATGACTAAATGACCACTTTACTACATTAAAGTTGGTTAAGGTTATCTCCCTACATTTCAACTCTAGTTTAATTTACTATTCTTCTCTTGATGTAATCTTTAGCATTAAATCAATAAAACAATTCTCTTTTCTTCCCCTTTTCTTTACATTATAATTGTTAGCACTATTAATAAATTGATGGACATTTAGCATTAGAACACCAATAGTAGCAAGACCCGTGAAGCGGGGCGGAGTGGGTGTTTAAGTACTTCCCACTCCGTCACCTAACCCCCGAACCCTTCTCTTCCCGAATCTCTGGTTTTGTACATAAATTAGGCTATTTCTAGGTTTTTCTTATGTTCCCTTAATAACATAGGTGGGGACGTTAGAGGGTTAAACTTGCGTTTTCATCTTTTGGTGTTCTTTAATTCTGTTTTCTGGGCATTCTGGTAAAAAGAGTTGGAAGCGCGCGCCTCTGGCCTTCTTGGCCTAAAGCGCGCGCGTCCGACCCCAATTACCAGAATCGCCCGCCTCCCATCTCGTCCTTCAATTCCATGTTTTTGTGCTAACAAATTCTGCAGGGGAAAGTTTTATTATTTAGGGTCAAGGCAGTCCCTTGAACCCACTGATTTGCAGGTACTGCCCAGAATCGGGCGCCTCAGCCTCTCTCGCTCGGAGGCGCGCGCCTCCCACTCTCACTGCCCAATGCGCGCGCTTATGGGCAATTTTCCCAGAAACAGAACAGTGCACAGAACAGAATGATTGACAGTGTGTGGGCACCGGGCCTGCACAGAACAATTTTTATTTTCTGTTTATTTTATCAGTCTCACGGGTGATTCGAAAGTTGTAATTATGTGCTTATTTGCTTTTATTTTGTTTAAAAAAAATTTTTAAAAAAATAAAAAAAAATGTCACTTGGCTTGACCTCACACTACATGCACATATTCCTATGAATTGCTCACAATCGAGTCGCACAAGTTCATAACCCCAAACCCGTCGAGGCCCGTCCTAGGAAGTTTCAAGCTCCACCCGACCTTGACTCTTCCGAAGCGGTAAACCTCAGCCCATGGCGTAGTTCATGACTACATGCCGGGGGTGACCTTAAGCCTCTCTTTAGCCGAGCACAAGCCAACACAATTCTAGTTAGGGTCTAACACTCCGTGACCAAGTTGGTTTTCATGTGTCGAGATTTCCCTAAACTAATGTCATCAAATCATACATGCCGTTTCCAAAAGAAACAAGTGGTTATTATGGACGAAATAAAACTCCGTCCCCAAGTGGTTATTATGGACGAAATAAAACTCCGTCCCCGCATGTATGCTTTATGACATTAATTTAGTTTAATCCCGTCACATGTAGGTATCACAAGCGTGGTGGAATCCGATGAGTATATGGGACCGCGAGAAGGTCTATATACTAGTGTGACGATTCCACTATTTTTCTAGAAACCCCCAAAAGGATTACGTCCTTCCGACTTTTGTAAATAAATAAAAAAAAAGAGTCATTTTTCCTTATGTAATTGAGTCTTTTCCTATTTGTGGGTTAATTTATTTTATTCAAAAAGTGTTTGTGGGGCCATCCTAAGATCAACCGTGCTCTTTCAATAGGTCCAATGGCTTCCAACGGCAACAACAACAATGGTGGGTACATTTCCGTGTCCAACTTAAGGCTCTTCAACATAATGAGAGCCATGAGGGAACATATGGATAGACTTACCGAGGATGCACGCCGAAAAGACGATTTGTGGCAAGCCCATTTTGATTTCGATAGGAGAATTCACAAGGAAGAGATTTCCGAACTCAAGGCCCGTCTGCAAGAGCTCACCGACAACAAAGGAAAGGTCAACGGTAAAGCATGCTCGAGTGGCCCTCCCCACAAAAGCCACAAAAGTACCGCCAACAACCGAGTTTTCACTCCTCTCCTAGGAATGACCCGAGCCGAAGCACTTGAAACTTTGGTGGCAAGGGGAAAGCTTAAGCCTTTGGAAGGGTACAAGCCGAAGACGATACCGGAGAATCATGCATTTGGTGAATGGTGCAACTACCACAAGTATAGCGGCCACACTACCGAATGTTGCTTCCTTCTCCGAAACATCATCCAAGATTTGATCGACAATGGTGAATTTACCTTGGGTGAAGAGCAACTTATCAAGGAAGAAGCTTAGATTTGAAATGGGGCTCCAACAAGAGATCATGCCACAAGGAGACTAAAACAACATGGGGGATGACGACAGCAATCTCCGTTTCTCTTTCTCTACCTAGTAATAGGAAAAAAAAAAAAAGTCACAAGTGTGCATTAATGTTTTCTCTCGCCCCATGTTAAATTTTGAGAAATAAAAGTCGTTCTTGTCCTCATACACTCTTCCAAGTTGTTCAATTTAA
Source organism: Campanula takesimana (assembly GCA_026119855.1). Classification (NCBI taxonomy): domain Eukaryota; kingdom Viridiplantae; phylum Streptophyta; class Magnoliopsida; order Asterales; family Campanulaceae; genus Campanula; species Campanula takesimana. The sequence goes on from JAOWBW010000092.1 coordinate 2,017,736, forward strand.
TTCTTGGCAAAATGATGAAAAGATGTCTAAACAAGTTTTGGAACGAAGGCCATCACTTGAACGCCTAGGGGCTAAACATCGTGACGAAGGCGACAACATCAACGACAAATCCAAGACATCATGCAAGGTGGAACTACAACCATGGAGAAAAATCAAGCAATGCTTCAAAAGGGGATTAAAAAAAAAAAAAAAAAGCTCGCTAGGTTGAATCTTCAAAACAACCTAGGCAAAAGTTAGAGCACAAAAAAAAAAATAAATAAATAAAAAAAAAAAAAAAAAATAATCTCCCTCATTCAAAAAAGTTCACATCAAGATCATCATCATCATCCACCAACGAAGGACGAAATAACCATCACGAAGAATGGAGCATCCACAAGAACTACGGTGACCTGAGCCTCTACACTGGAGGAACGTAGGCAACCTACGGGTCCGGTCTCATGCAAGAAAGAAGATATGTTTAGCCCTAACGCGTTATGGTGATCGGCCTTCATCTCGAACTTGTCAAGACATCTTTGTACGAGTCATTTGCCAATGAATTAATCACCTCAAGATTGAACAACTTTCTTAGATTTGGAATCGCTTTCACGTTCCTTGTCGAGTCTAGGGGCTTCTCATCTTTCAGCGATACTCTCAGTTTCTTGCAATCAAATTGGGGCTTTCTTTCTCTTCTCTCTTAATGACTTACTTGCCTTCGTAAATCATTCAATAAATAAAAATACATGTCAATACTAGGGGCTACTTCCCTAAGTCAATGTCACTCATCATTAGTGACAAAAGGTCTCCACCGCAAAATCACATGTCTCTCATCCTCAGCTAGAGTCAATGCACGCTTCCTCATTAATCGAGTCAAAAAGAAGACGCAAAAGAGATGCCCGTTAGATTGAAAACCCGAAAGGGCGGTCTAGGCAAAAAACAGGGTGCGTCATAAAAAAAATGAGATAGTGGGAGAGAGAAGGGAAAGAGAAATGGAGATCCCCGGTCTCTAAAGAAGACAACTACAAAAGTTCTACATTGAATCTCCTCAGCAAGTCAATTCACCACCGAGTCAACTTCGGAATTGCAACAGGCTCGACGAGATACGGCACAATCAAAGGTCGTTTTGGGTTGTTGACATAAGAGAGATTGTTCTTGCAATGTGCATTTTTGGGCTCATGTGAAAGAAGGCCCGTCCGGGAATGAGCTCATGGTTGATATGGGGTACGATGTTGCACAAATAGTCCCCAGTGAGTCAATTGGTTTGGGCAGCAAGTAGCAACAACATGTAATTCAGTTTTCAAGCTTTTTCAAGCATGTGCCCCTAAAGTATGTCAAAGGGCTTCCCGAGAATGGAGTAGCTCTCGCCATGTCCTCTTATGTTTGTGCCCCCGTAGGAGGACGAGTCTCTTGCTTTGCTCGACAAATGATGACGCCCTAGGGGCTATGTGACTCACGAACGAGAGCTTATTTTGCTTCATTTGACAGTTAATGAGCCCTAGGGGCTACGCTCAAGAAAGATGTGTGAGACTGTCCTTAAAGTCTCTCAAGAGGAATGTCGAAAAGCCTTCATATCATGTGTGCTCGTGCCTGTTCCTCCAATCAAGGATATGCTTTTCTCGTTCCACTTATAATCAATGGTGGCACTCTAGGGGCTACACTCAAGTTTAAAAGTCTCCCTTGGCAAGAAGCAATTCACTTCACCTCCCAACGATGGCCCTAGCAAAGTCATATGCAACATTGGAAGCATCCTCAATTATTTTGGCACCAAAAGTCTCAAGGGGCTTCGCAATCTACAATCTTTTGGGCTACGGCGTCACAATAATCCAAGCAAAGGGCAATATTGGGCTCGCAATTGACAATCTATTTGGGGGATGATACCCGAGCAATGCAATTTTGGAGTAGTCTTATGGCTTCATGAAAACGATCAAGCTTCAAGGGTCTCTTAGTACTTCACGTCAAAGGTCTTCTTGTTTGAAAGGAGGGCTCCGATGTTATGAATGAATTTGATGATTCTTTTGTTGTGACTTACAACGAGATTATGAAGGAAGTCTTAGAGAGAAGGAAAAGATTCAATATGCTAAACTCTATCAAAACAGGGTTATAGCGGGAAATGCCTTGGCCAATCCCAATGTTTCTGCAATTCAGCACCCCTTCTCCAAGATCAAAAGCATCAAGTTGCGTCCAAGCACATAGTTGTAGCACTAGTTGCATCCGAACAGCCGTCATTAGTTCAACTCAAGAAGAGTCAAGCAAGCATACCCATTTGGGGACCTTATCACACCAAGGCCTTATCATCCGCGACCTCGACGACACCACAAGATATTACTGCATCCTTTGACATAAGCTTTCCTCCATTTGGGGTACCGACCACAATGAGGCTATCCATCTCCCCAGCAAGAAGGAGATCTCTATCAAGAACTCTACCCGACGGTACATCCGCTCTCAATACCGAGCCGATCACAAGATAATTTGGGGCTTTACATCGAAAGGTGTTCACAGCCCACCATCTCCAAGCCCGTAAGCAACAAGTCCATGACATTTGGGGCTTGGCAATCTCTCGAAGCTTAGGGCTTGCTCATGTCAACAACAAAAGGCGATTCATTTGAGTGGACCAAGAGCTGATTTATCTTGGGGCTATGCAACTCACTCCAAATTTGGCATCAAAGGCGCTCTAGGGGCTTCACGATCAACAAGCCCTTGGTATCTCGACATCAAAAGCCTTTGAAGCCCCACAATCGACAAATCTCTTGGGGCTAGACATCACATTTCGTTGGGCACAACGGCGACAACAACAGAATTCAAGCGAGGCAATCCGGACTTCGACCGAACATGACTTGATCTTGGGTTGGCTTTACAAACACACAATGGTTAAAATGGTTCACCCACGAACTAAAAAAAAAAAAAATATTTCTTTTTCTTTTTCTTTTTCTTTTTCTTTGTCTCCTTGCGTAAAATTATGTGTTTCATTTTGCTCCTAGCTTCTTCCCCAGCGTTCTCCATCATCCTTGAACTACGCTGGTCTGATTCTCTTTAAGGGATACGTAGGCAGCCTTTTGGCACGACCAACCCATCATTCAGAATGACATCTCTCCAACATTCCATCGAAAGCAAGAGCAATTCGTCATCTTCATCAAAGCCACAACATCTCCATCCCGAATCAAGCGGCCATGGTAAGTGAAGGTATGAACATCATTCATTAAATACTTTCCTCAAAATCACACAGCACACAAAAGCAATTTCTTCATTCTTGCAAATCTCTCTCTCAAGCAATCTCTGCTTTCCAAATCACATCACACCACAATCACAATTTTCTCTCAATTTCTATTTCACATCTCACACAAGCACATATATCTGCAAAATCATACATATAACAGGTACAAGCATTCGGCAAATGGATTCACAAACGGATTCAGCCATCGGATTTCACAAACGGATTCGACAAAATGGACTCACAAACGGGTTCAGCAAAGGGTTCACCAACGGACTCATTCAAGGGATTCACCAACGGATTCATTCAACGGATTCACTAACGGATTCGTCAACGAAGGGTTCACTAACGGACTCATTCAAGGGATTCACCAACGGATTCATCAAGCGGATTCACCAACGGATTCGTCAACAAGGGTTCACCAACGGACCCATTCAACGGATTCACTAACGGATTCGCCTACAAGGGTTCACTAACGGACTCATTCAAGGGATTCACTAACGGACCCATTCAACGGATTCACTAACGGATTCATCAACAAGAGTTCACTAACGGATTCATTCAACGGATTCACTAACGGATTCGTCAACGAAGGGTTCACTAACGGACTCATTCAAGGGATTCACCAACGGATTCATTCAACGGATTCACTAACGGATTCGTCAACAAGGGTTCACCAACGGACTCATTCAAGGGATTCACCAACGGATTCATCAAACGGATTCACTAATAGATTCGTCAACAAGGATTCACTAACGGATTCATCAAACGGATTCACTAACGGATTCGTCAACAAGGGTTCACTAACGGACTCATTCAAGGGATTCACTAACGGATTCATCAACGGATTCACTAACGGATTCGTCAACAAGGGTTCACTAACGGACTCATTCAAGGGATTCATCAAACGGATTCACTAACGGATTCGTCAACAAGGACTCATTCAAAGGATTCACTAACGGATTCATTAAGCGGATTCACTAACGGATTCGTCAACAAGGGTTCACTAACGGACTCATTCAATGGATTCACCAACGGATTCATCAAGCGGATTCACTAACGGATTCGACACATCTCCTCTATCAACAAAATCTGCTCACACAGGGAGCGCACCCCTATCTCTCGCAATTTCAAATTCCTGCTTTCATAGAGTCTTTGCTTTCTTTTCTTTCTTTTTCTTTGTCGATGTCCTCGGCGGTTGTCTTTCTTTCGTCGACGTGTTTTGCTTTGCAATCCACATCGCCGAGGGGCTCTGCAGACACCCCGCCTTGGACCTCTCACCCCGATTGTATACATATTATTTTTATTTAACTTGTTTTTATTAATTTCTGTTACTTCGGTTAAGTTCTTAACTGATTAGTTTTGGGCTAAACTGCATAACAGAGTTAACTTTGGAGTCATTTCTGTCATTCTGTCTTTTCCACCCGTGGGCGCCTCCGACACTGCTTGTGGGCTGCGCGCGCGTCTCGCCCCTAAAGCCGGACTCGCGCGCCTCCCATTATGGCAGTAACGGATTGCACCTTATTTCCCTCCCTTTCTTATTTACAACATCTCTTCTTTATTTCAAAATCCCCTTCTTGATCACAAACATTAAAACCTTTTTATTTGTAACCTCCCAATCTCACATTTTTAGCCTTCTCTTAAAAATAAACATTTTCTTTTATTTATTATTTTATTTATCTTATTTTTGATTGGTCAATTCCATTTCACATGGATTGATCATCTTTTCCATCCAACCTTTCCCTCCTATTTTTACCTATAAAAGGGACCTTCTTGGTTCATTTCAAAAGGACCCATAATTTGAGACTTGCTCTACACAAATTCTCTCAAACACATTTCTCTACAAAAACTCTACACAAATTGTTGCACAACAATTTCTCTACAAACAACTCCATCTCAAGTCAAAGTTCAAGTCTTCTTTCTCCTTCTAAAGGTACAACTTTTCTTCTTCTTATTTTACTTGTCTAGTAATGTATGCAATCCCCATCAATTGGGACATGACTAAATGACCACTTTACTACATTAAAGTTGGTTAAGGTTATCTCCCTACATTTCAACTCTAGTTTAATTTACTATTATTCTCTTAATGTAATCTTTAGCATTAAATCAATAAAACAATTCTCTTTTCTTCCCCTTTTCTTTACATTATAATTGTTAGCACTATTAATAAATTGAAGGACATTTAGCATTAGAACACCAATAGTAGCAAGACCCGCGTAAGCGGGGCGGAGTGGGTGTTTAAGTACTTCCCACTCCGTCACCTAACCCCCGAACCCTTCTCTTCCCGAATCTCTGGTTTTGTACATAAATTAGGCTATTTCTAGGTTTTTCTTATGTTCCCTTAATAACATAGGTGGCGACTCTACAATCTAAAATCAATTAGACATCCTAGGATAATTCACCGCTCTAGCCAAGTAGTGGGTTTTTCCGGGGTATCTACACTAACCAACAATTAAATCTTACTTATGGGACTCAATTGGCCCTCAATAATTGCGAGAATACGTTTTTTAATGCAAGTCTTCTTTCTCCTATCCAAACAATTAATCCGTTGTGTGTGTGTGTTTTGGTTTTGGAAAGTAAGTTATCTTTGATCTATTGGAGAAAGATAAAATTTAAGCATTTTAAATAACTTAAGTACATAAAAACCTTAATGGTTTTGAGGTGTTGTGTGTGTTTTTTTGGATAATTAACCCGATTTAGTTTGCCTACGAGGCTGGACTTTCAGGTTTCACTCTTTCTTTATACTTATCATGTATGTATGTTGTTTGCCTCTATTACACATATCAGCATTAACTGGAGTTTGTAAAATTTTCAAGTAGGGTAGAAATTGATTGCTCATCTTCCATGGTTTTGCACTTAATAACTGGACAAAAGGTAGCACAATAGTAGAGCAGAATAGTATAATCCATTTCATCGGACGAGTAGCAATGAAATTGACAATTCTGTTAGCAGAAAAGCATATAGCCAGTTTTTCTAATCGAACTTGAACTTCTTTTTCTAATTATATTCATATTTCAGACCTTTGTTGTTTAATAATCCTACCCCCCCCCCCCCCCAAACATTAAATCCTCATGAGTTTCTAAGAGTTACCTATGTCATGATATTTAGAATCCTCGAGATATAGCAAAATAGTAAAATCCAATTCATTGTGATGAGTAGTAAAGAAATTGCCATTGCTTTGTTTCTCAATGCTAAGCCTACTAATCTTTTCTTTGGTCTTTGTCGAAAGTGAGCTCAAAAGGTAATACACTGTGTTTGGTAAGTTGATTCTTTGATCAATAGTGTTGAAATGATAAATTTTGGTTTTGTGAAGACAAATACTGCATTTTGTGGACACTAACTAGTTTCCGTTAGTAAGTCTCAACACTTATATATTCATGGTGATCGAGGTTCGTTAAATTATGCAAACATGTTTGTTGGCCTGCATTGTTTGTGGTAACTGTCATACTGACTTTCAAATAGTGATTCACTCTAATAGTTTCTTAGTTCTCAATTCCTTGACCTATACGTTTTTCGTTGTTTTTTTGTGTGTGGATTTCAAAGGAACAGATATGTTTGACTTCATATTTTTAGTGATGAACTATTAGAATAGTTGTGCAGTTGATTATTTTAGGATATTGTGTACAAAATTGTTTTAAACCGTTTGTTTATGTTTGAACACTTGATCAGTTCTTGCATTATGGCCAAATATGTGTTTCTTCCTCTCTTGTCATTCGTATCATTTTATCCATTAAAGTACACAATATTTCTATGCTCATGTTCAAGATTTACCCGCATCATATTATCCATTAGTACAAGTTTTACTGCCTTGAAACAATTTGTTCTCTGTTTGCATTTTCTACACATTCATGTAAATATTAAACATTAACTAAACGACACTAAAATAGTGGCCAGGGAAAGGAAGAAACACATACTCCCTCCGTCCCTCTTTAACTTACATAAGTTGAGTTGGGCACATTAATTAAGGAAAATTTGAAAAAGGTGATGTGTTGCGAGTGTAGATAGTTGGGTAGGAGAGAGAAAGTGTGATATAAAATAGTTAGTGGATAGTTGTTGTGAGTATGACAAACGGGTCTCATTATTTTAAAAGTATTAAAACATTTCCATTTTAATACTTTGTACATTAAAGTGGGACAACCAAAATGGCAATTTTTGTAGATTAAAGAGGGACGGAGGGAGTATTTGGCCAAGTGAACTCTGATTTTCAGAACTTACCAGTTCCTTTGAAGCCCTGGGCACGAGGATGGTTGCTGACCTCCCGGTAGATCTTCTTGGATGCTGGTTGATTTACTGTTGACACGCATTGTTGAAATTTAATAATCATCGACATATCATCACTAGCAAACTTGGTGCAGATAGTATATTTGGCCACATTTCCGGATGTCCTTTTTTTTCTTTCTATTTCACTAGAAAATCAATGTAATGACCTATTTTCCTACTATAATGTATCTGAGGAACATTCTGAAAATACTTGTTTTATGAAGATATCAATGTAGCAGCGTTTGCAAACATGCGTAATGTGAGATTGCTTCATTTCAATTATCTTTGTCGTCGAAGAGGTACTAACACAACTTTATCTAGAAAGCTGAAATGCTTTGTTTTCATTGGTTTACTTTGGCATGCATACCAGATGATCTCTACATGGAGAATTTGGTTGCTATTGACTTGCAGTACAGCAGACTGAAGGAAATATGGAAAGGACCCAAGGTATGACTTGTTTCACTTCTTGTCAAACTTCAGTCTGATTATACTTGTCCGCTTGTAGATGATCTGTACATGGAGAATTTTCTCGCCTATGTTTCAGGGACTGGATAAACTGAGATTTCTCAACTCAAGTCACTCGTGGTGTTTAACTAAAATGCTGGACTTCTCTAGACTGAAGAAACTTGTGGAGTTGTTGCTTCGTGATTGTACAAATTTGGTTGTAGTGGATTACTCTATCGGGTGTCTTAACAAACTCGTCATCTTGAATACGGCCAACTGCAGAGGAGCTTAATGCGTGATTATTTGGAAGATCTGGAAGACAGAAAAAGAGATATGAGACCAGCTGAAAGGTTGCTGAAGCTAGATGCATGGGAGGCTACTAAATTGTTCCCCTGGAGATTCAACGTTTCTAATGACTTTAAATGGCCAATTTCAGTAAGTTATATACACTTTACTATATCTTATCCGCAAACAACTCCATCCTGATATTGAGGCTGCTGAGTATGGTACGCGTTTTTGAGCTTTTGTAACTAAAAGTGACATTATTTTGGGACGAGCTAAAAAGAAAGTGTGATATTCCCTGTGTCCCATAAAGTTAGTCCCTTTTTTTCGTTGTTACTACGAATAAACTTTGAGCAATAATTTAGCTATTTTAAGTTATTTTAATGAGACTCTAAAAATTGGTATTGATAGTATTTATAATGGTGTATCAATAACAAGTTGTAAATTTCATTAGGATAGTAAAATGTAGCTTAATTATTGCTCAAAGTTCGTTGGTAGTAACAATGAAAAAAGAGGGACTAACTTTCCGGGACAAAGGGAGTATATATTACGAAACTGGTTATATGACCGTTAAATGATTCATCAATAACAAATCTTTGATTTTTATCGGGATTACTGTGTTAACCATAAAAAATATTAAATGTGACTACTTTTCAGGGACGGATGAGTGGGACGGATGAGTAGTCAATTCACCTTCAACCTCCCCAATTCCTAATGTTTATTTTAATGGATAGGGAAACTGTTAGGAAATTACAACTTGTTGAAAGAAAATCAATATTATATGTGCATGTTGTGTATTAGAAGAATAAAAAAAAGACCTTATCAACACTAAGCAGGAAGAAAAAATCTCACTTTAATCCAGCTAGTTGTAATTTACCACCATATCAGCACCTAACAATTTGATCATTACTGCAATTTCTCTTCTTTATATCCTCTCTATCTCTACGTTCTTGGTTCTGGAAAATTCATTTAATTTGGAATCGCCGGCAGCAGGTTCTTGTTGAATCCTCTAACTTTTGCTACAATCTCTCTCACAGAGTCATAGTCACAGGTACTTCTTGAATTCTCTTTCCCTTTTGGATTTTCAATTTTGAACATGAAGAAGCCTTCCTTTTATTTATTTTTTTACTTTTTCTTTAAAAAGAAAATCTTATTGTAACCTACAGCTGACTCATAGGTAAACCCACTTTCAAATTGACATCTTTAAGTGTATTAATTGTGGTAAATTTCGTTTTGAATTCACTTTCAAGATTTTGATATTATCTGTTGTTTATGTTGTTTGTTCTTGCTCAGTCTTTAATCTAATCTTGTTTGCCAAAAAGGATATTAGTTTTTTTTTTTTTTTTTTTTTTTTTTTGACACTACCAGCCACCTATTTTTAATGAAAACGTCCACACCACCAGCATTAAATAACAAAGCATAAATAATTTACGTATGTCGCAACGCCTGCATTTCCATTAAGTATTCTTAGTATATTAGGTAGAATAGTTATCAGACTTTAATTTGGTTGAATCATGACTCATCTGTTGTACTTATGTTAATCAACTTGTCTTTTTATATTTTCTGGGTATATTATGTACGTAGAATAGTTAGTAGAAACTAATTTGGTTGAAATAATAAATGTGGATGTCGCCTGCAAAATTAAATCATGTGATAGTTTGAGATCATAATTGGGCTTTCTCACTGTGTTATCAGTCATGGCTGCGTCCTCCTCTTCGTCTCCCTTTCCCACCCAGCGGTTTCTTTACGACGTGTTTTTGAGCTTTAGTGGCACTGACACAAGGAATACCTTCACCAGCCACCTCCTGGATGCTCTTGAGAAGCAAGGCTTTTCAACATTTCGAGATGACACCAAGCTTCAGAGAGGGGAAGATATTTCTCCGAGCTGCCCAGAGCCATCTCTGAGTCCAGAGTCTCCATTGTCGTCTTCTCAAAGAACTACGCAGCCTCGGAATGGTGTTTGGACGAACTTGTGAAGATCATGGAGTGCAACAGAGACTTTAATCAGATTGTTCTCCCAATCTTCTACGACGTTGATCCATCCAATGTGAGGAGGCAGAGTGATTTTTATGCCAAGGTGTTTGAAAAGCATGAGGATCGGTTCAAAGAGACAGCTTCAATGGAGAGGGTGGGGAGATGGAGGGAAGCTCTAACTCAGGCCGCCCATTTGTCTGGTTGGCCTTTACAAAATGTGGTCAACAGGTATCTCTTTCTTTCTTTAAAGTTGAATTCATTTCCCACTACTTTCTACTCATAAACATCTTTAATGCTTTCAATTACAAAGGGATTCATAGCCTTATTACTTATTCCTAAGGCTCTCAAATTCTTGAATTAAACAGGGATGAGGTGAAGCTCATAAAAATAGTTGTGAATGAAGTTATAAAAAGATTAGATCAGTTATATCGCAACGTTGCTGATAACCCAGTTGGAATTGACTCGCGTGTGCAAGAACTCAAAAGAATGTTAAAGTTGGAATCGGATGATGTCACTATAGTTGCAATTTGGGGTGTTGGTGGAATTGGAAAGACAACGATTGCTAAAGCTGTGTTCAACTCCATTTGTAATAAGTTTGAGGGCAGCAGCTTTCTTGCTGATGTGAATGAAACGACCAAAACATCCTCCGGGGTGGTTGCGCTACAAAAACAACTTCTATCTAACATCCTACTGAATGATACTCACAGTTTGGACAATTATCATCAAGGAATTGATTTAATAAAAAAAAAACTTTGTCACCAGCGGGTTCTTCTTGTTCTGGATGATGTTGATAATGTGCGGCAGTTGAAAATGCTAGCCATAAACCATGATTTCTTTTGTCCTGGAAGTAAAATTATCATAACTACAAGAAATAAATCATCCTTAGCATCCATTCAAGTCGATTCAATTTACGTACCAGTGGAATTATGATGAGTCTCTAAAACTCTTTAGTTGGAATGCCTTCAAAACAGATCATCCTGAAGAAGGCTATTTGAAGCCATCACAGGGAGTGGTGGCTTATGCTGAAGGTCTTCCACTAGCTCTTGAAGTTTTGGGTTCATTGTTTGCTAGTATGGGAAACAAAGCTGAATGGGAGAGTGGTTTAAAGAAATTACGAAAACATCCACCCAGGGATATTCAAGGAAAGCTTATAATAAGCTTTGAGTCACTTGATAAGAATGATCAAGATCTATTTTTGGATATTGCATTTTTCTTCATTGGAAGGGACAAAGATTTTGTAGTGAAGGTGCTTGAAGACTCGGAATGCTTTCCCGAAATTGGAATAGGGGAACTAGCTCGAAGATGCTTGATACGAATTGAGGACAATAACGTGAGGATGCATAATCTACTGAGAGAAATGGCTAGAGAAATTGTCTACCACGAATCGTCTAAAGAGCCTGAGAAACGTAGCAGATTGAAGGGCCTTGAAGAAGTACTTCAAGTTCTACGAGATTCCATAGTAAGAGCCTTCATGCGCCCTTCTTGCTCTTAATCATAACCCTCTTTCCCTAAATGAATGTCCAAATTTTTTAAAAAAAAAAAAAAAAAAATGTCCCAAAATGAATGTGCACATTTTGGGAACGTTACTAAATACTCCCTCGTCATACATCAATGTTTAATTCACACTTAGACTTGTGATTCAATATAGTTAGATCATTGAGGGGTTGGGTTACAAAAAATGCTTAGGTTGAGTATTTTGGCAAATGTCATTAAAGTGAAATTCGGTCATTCATTTAGGGACAGGGGGAGTAATATATAAGAAGTATGGAGTATTATAGACAATCATCACTTATATAGCATTTCTACAACCATTTTAAACCCGTTTTCTGCATTTTGCTGTCTACTAGGGAAGAGAGGCAATTGAAGGACTCTATTTAGAGTTGCCTGAGTTAAATAAAGAACATATAAATGTAGCGGCGTTCGCAGACATGCGTAATCTGAGATTGCTTCATCTCAACTATCTCCATCATCTAAGAGGTACTAACATAACTGCATCTAGAAAGTTGAAATGGCTTTGTTGGCATCGGTTTCCTCTGTCATGCATACCGGATGGTTTGTATATGGAGAATTTAGTTGCTATTGACTTGCAATACAGCAGACTGCAGCAAATCTGGAAAGGACCCAAGGTATGACTTGTTTCTCGTCGCGTCAAACTTCATTTTCAAACAGTACCATATTTGTGTTAACAAAAACTCTTGAGTTTTAGATGATTTTCTTGCCTTTGTTTCAGAGACTTGATAAATTAAGATTTCTCAACCTCAGTTATTCCCGCTGGTTAACTAAAACTCCCGACTTCTCTGGATTGAAGAACCTTGAGGAGTTGTTGCTTCATGATTGTACAAACTTGGTTGAAGTTCATTACTCTATCGGGTGTCTTAAAAAACTCGTCATCTTGAATATGGCCAACTGCAGAAGCATAAGAAAGATTCCATTCAGTATCTCTATGCTGACATCTCTCCAGCGTCTACGTCTCTCAGGCTTCTCCTCATTTGAGCAGGGGGCATCAAGAGGATTTTTTTTCCCTATGTTTTGGAGACTGTTACCATACTATCAAGAATGTGTACCTATCTCAGCAGTTTCGATACAGGGCTTACAGGGCTTACGTTGCTTACGAGATTTAAATCTATCAGGGTGCAACTTGTCATATGTACCAAGTGAAATTGGCAATCTAACGCCGTTAGTATTCTTGGATCTGTCAGGAAATAAATTTAGTAGCCTCCCATCTACCTTAATCAACCTCCCTCATCTCATTTATCTTTATCTACGCAATTGTGATAAGCTTAAACAACTTCCGGCTTTTCCAAACAACCTTGTGTGGCTTAATGCAGGCGACTGCTTATCTTTGGAATCTGAATCAGTTGGAACAGTATCGGGTGGAGTAAACATTATGTTTCTTCAAGGTTGCCCCAAACTGGATTATAAAAAAGTCGAGAGCAATATCATTGGATCCTTCCAGGATGGCAGTGAAGCATCTCTCTTTCTCTCTATTGGGGAGCTTCCTGATGACTTGCATTTTCATGGAAGTGAATCAAGGACGTTGTCATTTGTGGTGCCAGATACCAGTCAGAAAATCAGAGGTTGGATTCTACGTACATGGGTTTATGTGGAAAATAGAAGCTTTCTTTCCTATGAAGTAGTCAATAAAACCAAGGGTACCAAAGCTCTTTATCCACGAACGGATGACCGTTTTTTCAGCCCATTCTGTTGAAAGCGCCAAAGATGTAATGTGGGTCAGTTGTGTAAGACTTTACGAGAATGGGTTTAACGTAGGAGCGGGTGATGAGATGGATCTTGTCTACTGTTGTATCCCGATAGGGGTCATTGTGAAGGAATGTGGAATAAAATTGATTTATGAGAGTAATGGAAGCAATCATCCGGAACAAAAGCATCACGCTGTAGATATGATATCATCTCAAAAAGAGTAAGCATCAGAAAGTTACACTCCCTCACATATCAAAAAGAGGTGAGGACATGGAGTTTTTATTTTATTTTCTTAACTACCAGTCATTGTGGAAGGTCATTTGGCCCGTGGATTCTTACCTGTTTTGGAGGATTTTTCCCCCTAAATCTCGTATCTCATTATTATTATTATTGCTTTTCTTGCAGGCGGCTGCAAGGCCACTCCAAGCAAATGTGAGTCGTCCAACCCCCTTGATTTTAAATTTAGTCATTTTTACCACTTTAAAGTTTAGAAAAATATCATTTCACTACTAAATAGAGTACTTTCTGCAATTTCGACCCCTTTACATTGAGAAAAAAAAAAACATTTAATCATAAATTTGACCCACTTTCATAAATTTCTTGTAGGTGATTAATTCGTACAGGATATACCAAACTTTTGAGGGATGACATGTTTGTTATCTTAGGAGCTCTGTTTGTTGAACGCAGACAGATGAAATAACCAAGCTTTTGAGGGATGATTTGGGGCTTGAGGTTCTTCCAACTGGTCAGGCTATGACATTTTGATCTCTCAGGCTGCTCGGTTCTTGAGCTAGGGGAACTCAGAAGCTAGTTTCTATGTTTCGGAAATGGCTACCAAAACCTCTAAGATTACCTATCTTAGCAGACTCAAAGCAGGGCTTAAGTTGCTATGACATTTGAATCTATCAGGGTGCCAACTTGTTGAATGTACCAAATGAAAATGGGAATCTAATCTACAATAATCAACCTTTCTCATTCACATGACTTATGGCCTACTATGGAAAGCAGCCAAGATATTATATGGGTCATGAGTTGCGCAGGACGTTGTGGGAAGGAGTTCAACTTAGAAGGTGGTGATGTGGTTGACTTGCTCTACAGTCTACTTGTGTATTTCGGAAGAATCACGTCAAAGACAAAATGGGGGATAAGATTGATTTATAAGGGTGATGAAAAGGCTCTGGAATTAAAATCACCATATTATAAATCCTGATTGTCACTAGCAAACTTGGTGCAGATGTAAGTACGTTTGATCTTCTTTTTTGTTTACTTAAATACTAATACTAATTGTGCCTCTATCTCGTGTCTTTTTCTTCTTTCTTTTGACAATTTGGTGTGTTTAATGAATATTATCTTTATCAAAAACGAAGTTGGTTACCACCTACCATCCCTCACTGACTCAATACAGTATTTCTTGTATATTTTTTTTTTGGTTATCCTATTTTTTAAGCCACTGAAAGAAATTAATGTAAATTAATGATACTCGTTATAGTTTACTCTCCCTCCGTCCCGTTTCAAATTGCAAATACTAGGTTGGCACGAGGATTTAGGGAAAAAGTGAAAAAGGTGATGTGTTGTGAGTGTTGATAGTTGAGTGGGAGAGAGAAAGTGGGGTAGAAAATAATTAGTGGGTTAAATGGATGCGAGTGTGCAAGTGGGTTAAAACTTGCCATTTTTTGGATTTTGCAATTTTTTGTTGGGACACCCTTTTTGGCAAGTTTTGCAATTTGAAATGGGACGGAGGGAGTATATCACTACGAAATGTGTTTTTTTTTTTTTTCCTGGTTATCCTATATCTAGAAGCTGAGATGGCCTTATTGGTATCGGTTTCCTTTGGCAATGCATACTAGATACTCTGTACATGGTATCAGTTTCCTTTGGTTGCTTTTCAGTGCCGCGCTGAAACTCAAGAATACGTCATAACATAGTTATAAAACCGTTCCCGGCCCGAACGCACCGTTCCAGTCAAAATCCGGTGAGGTACAAGCTAAATTCCCGTCTGTACGGCTTGTTCCGCCTGAACCGGTACGTTTCTGGTCCGAAACCGGCCGTAATGGGCGTGTTCTGTCCCGGAACGGTGACATTTTAAACATATAATTCTTTTACATTAATTTATTAAGTGGGCTATAAAAATATGATAATCAGAAAAGAAAGTACAAGAAATAATGTATGCGTCAATGATGGAGGGTATGAGTCAATGATGCCCCTTGGCCTAAATGGAATGCAATACAGTAGACTTAAATGACAATTTGAGTAAAGTTAAATCCGCAACAAAATGGAATGATTTTGGGACGAAGAGAGTATGGCAAGCGCTGGAGCTGGAGCCACAAATACTGGTACAAGCTGAGAACAAACGGGATGTAGAAGCCAAGGCTTTAAG
Source organism: Campanula takesimana (assembly GCA_026119855.1). Classification (NCBI taxonomy): domain Eukaryota; kingdom Viridiplantae; phylum Streptophyta; class Magnoliopsida; order Asterales; family Campanulaceae; genus Campanula; species Campanula takesimana. Next base: position 2,033,458 of record JAOWBW010000092.1, read on the forward strand.
CCTTAGCCATAGCTTGTTTAAGCAATGCACGTCAAGACGTGCTGGGCCTTGCTATTGGGCCAGATTTACTTGTTCTTGGCCAGGCTGTGTTGGCACATGAAAACCAACCGTGCAAGTCCAAGTTTGACTTGGATTGTTTTATTTTGGAAAAAAGGACTCAGTTACGTCCCAAATATTAGTACTCTCTATTTTGTGTAAAGTAATACACACTCCTACTTTCCATTTTAGTACGTCTCCTATTCCTAAAATGGCAAAGAATTTTTACTATTCACCCCACTCATTTTCTCTCTTATTTTACTTTTATACTCACAACACCAATCAATTCACTATTCTCTCCCACTCACTCTCTCTCTTACTTTACTTTTACACTCACAACATTTACATCACTTCCAATATTTATTAATAAGGGTGCAAATGAGGGGGTAGGACTCTTAGTCCGGGACGGAGGGAGTAGTATTCTTACCTGTGCCACTGACACGGTGACAGTATGAAAAGGAAGAAAAAATCCATTTAATTTGTTCCTCTCGCATAAAACCCCTTAACCTTAACTCAATTTTCCTCTTTTTCATAACCCAAAATCACATTTTTTTTTTTTTTTTGCATTTCTATCATGTTTGTACCTGTCATTTTTTTCAAAAAATAATCTTTTGTGCCAATCCCAATCACTGAAAGTTTCTCTTTTTAGAGTGGAGAGGTTACATAACTATCGTGGGGAGTGGGATAGTGGGTTACTTTAAATTAAATTTAGGCCGTTAGATCATTTTCTAAGTTTTCAATCTTAGCCGCTCTTTGTGTAGCGGTATTCTTCCTTTCTATTGTAATATAGATTATTTTAGAATTAGGAAATAGATTCATAATTTAGATTAAATTTACTTTGTGCACAAGAAATATGTTCATCTCTTCTTTTTGAGTTTTTAGTATTTATGCCTATAATTACTAACCTTTCCCCTAGCATATTTTTCTTGAGTCGGTCATCTTTGGAGATACAAGTAGAGATCTAAGATCTAGATTTAGGTTGACGGAACTATTTGCCTAAATAATTCGTGCAACTAGATTAGTGGAGATCGTCTTTTGTAATTGCCATTGAATAATAATATATCTTCCCTCCGCCCGTGGACGTAGCCAAGTTGGTGAACACGATAAATTCTTGTGTTGTGTTTGATTATTTCTTTGATCATCGTTCTTTAGTTTATTTTGCTCTAACATTTTATGTACAAACCTTTCTGAAATACAGATACTCCCTCCGTTTTCATGTTACTTGAGACCAAAAAATTTGGCACACAAATTAAGGAAAAGTAGAAGAAAAAATAGTGGGAGGAGGTGTTTGTGAGTATGAAAATTTGAACATGGGAGAGAATGAGTGGGAGGAATAGTAAGTTGATTGGTATTGTGAGTGTAAAAGTAAAGTAAGAAAGAAAAGAGTGTGAGGAATAGTAAAGATTCTTTATCGTTTTAGGCAGAAGTCAAGTGTGAAACGAACGAAAAAAAAAATAAGTCTAAAGTGAAAATGTTGACACGCCCCCAGGTCCCGGGATCCCTAATAGAACCTCGAACCTGGATGGGAGTGCCTAACGAGGAACAAGAAACTTAACAAGAAACTTTATGACATTTGTTTAACAAACTGACATGATATATTATACTCTAGAGTAAGGGAGCTATACTAGCTTCACAACACGAGTTCTAGACAAAAAAATTTAAAACCAAACTTAATACATACACGGAACAGCGGAAACATGCCTAGCACATAAGCTGGCATTAAGAGTACTATACAAGATGTCTAGTGAACAACAAGAACTAAACAAGACTGTCTACCCCAAAATAAGGAGTTATACAACCCAATACATCGTCCTCACCAAGTGTAAAAGGACACAAGCCCCAAAATAATAATCACGACCTGCGAAGTAAGCTCCCAACTATGTCGAGCCTCACTGCGCACTATCCTTCCTTTCCTGGGTGGGGGGGGAACAAATAAAGGGTGAGATAAATCTCAGTAAGCTATTAGATGCAACTACATGACATGTTATCATGCAATTCAAGTAGATACTTCAAGTAATCATATATCAAGTATCATCAAGTAACAAGTATATGAGAGGATAATCCAACTCATCAAGTAGCACATAAAGCTAATCAAGCAAGTTAATCAAAATGGATATTGTTCCTTCCTTATATCCTCCCAAGAATTACCATTGTTGTCGTAGCTTGTATTACTTTGACAATCAAGATTCAATAACAAGAAACTAATTATTCAGTATGTATCAGAAAGACCCGGTAACCAGTGTCATTCCCAATATCACGACTCATGAGTATTCACTCGAAGTTGTATCAAGACAAGAGTTTATGCATTCACTTAAGTAGGGCTTATTGCTCCAACTAAGAAGCTATGCCCTTACTATGGCCGGAGTAAGGGGTCTAAGCGGAAATACATAGGGAACCCGTATTGTCACTTAAACCCCAGCTCTCGCGACAAGCGTGAACCTATACATTTTTTAGAACAAGCAAGGAGAACCAGCTGGGACTACACAAGAAGGTAAGTAGATATTTACTTGAACTACTGGGAAGAAGAAACTAATCCAAAAGTAGTGGACTAGCTCAACAAGGACAACATGCTTCAAGTAACAAGAAGTCACCTTGTATCAAGCAAATGTATGAAATGTTTGCACATACACAACAAGAAACATGTCTCATACACGTTAGTGCTTGTTCATAGCACTTTCTAGTTCACTGACCATTACATATGTATTGGTGTAAGCCATGTGACAAGATTTATTATCTTGATATTCAAGTCTTAATCCATTCTATGGATGTTAAGCCATGTACAAGATTTTAAATGTCCTATACTTCAAGTATAATTCCAATCTCTTTGGACATTCAAACAAGTAATAAGAGTTATTACATTTACTCTTTACAAAATCCCAATCCTATTCTTTAGGATGTTCAAGTCTAAGACCTATGCTAATGCCTCTAAGGTGCACAATCATTGGATTCAAAAACAAGTATAACACATTAGTGCTTTTCATAGCATTATTCAAGACATAAGGAAGAGTTTACTACTCTTGATACTAAGTTCTCATTTTAATTCAATGAGTATACATGTTAAGACCAAGTTCTGATGCCCCTAAGGTGTCACAACAACTTGCTGGACATCTTTATACTAAGGTTATATACCTTAACTAGGATTTACTTCCAACTATACAAACTTTACACAATATTTTGTAGTTTCAGATAACTGTGCGGTCGCCCAAAATGACTTGTGCGGTCGACACAAGCATGTCAATTCTTTGAAAAACCTTTCAGAAAGATGTGCGGGGTCGCCAAGGATTTTTTTGTGCGGTCGCACAAGGTACCAAAATGCGAAATTTTACTCTTTCCCAGGTTAAGAAATTTTCCGTTCCAAACGTAGGAGTAACATTTACTAACAATTTCAACCTACCCAGAATGCATTTTCAAGTTCAAAAACTAACTCTTTCATTTTCTTTCATTATTTTCCCCATGAGGATTATTACTCCCTTTGTCCCAAATTTACAAGTATCACAAAA